>FWPY01000076.1:0-15000 GCA_900174645.1 Sonneratia alba
GATTCACTCGGCAGATCTGGTTGGAGGAACGCATTGGTTATCGAGTTCCCCCGAGACTCGATTAAGCGCAATGTACCGAACGTTCCCGCCTGTGACGCAAGAATCATGGCGTCGGCGACTGGACCGAATTCTTCCAGGACTTAGATGAGTCGCGCATCAAGTGGCGCCTTTCAATCTCTCCATTCAACCAATGGGTCATTCAACTGGATGGGCCTGCCAGTCCTTCTGATCGGTCCGAGCATTCAACATTCTACTTGCCGGAGCGGCTTCTTCGTCAGTTCGGTTTTGGAGCAGAAGATCCCTGAGACAGGGCATACCGCCACCAGTGCGCGAGAAATCTCCGCTACTGGTTCGTCGCGCGGAGACCAGTTGGTCTTACTGCCTTACAGCTTCTGGCGATTTCTCCAATTTGGGCACTTCTCCCAAGTTATAAGGCGTGGGTGCGGCGACATGCCAACCATGGGCGTTTCCCCGGTCGCGACGCCTTCAGGCGATATAGGCGGGATTAATAGTCATTCCCCATAGTTTCTTCTTGTTTCCAGCGTATCTTTTGTGTTCGACCTTCTCTTTTCCCCTTCTTTCCTCAACAGAGACTGTTGCTTCTGAAGAGTTTCACCTAATCTTGAGATCCGGAGATGGAAGATTCATAGAAGACGACTCGACCTCAGAAGATGTTGGAACTGCTTCTGGCCTTCCGAACAGTTCATCAGAGCCAGTGAAACTGGAACTCCCTATTACAGATTCGATAGCCTCAGCCTTTATGAAAGGGATTTATTTTTAGAAAAAGATCGCTAAAGCCTTTTCTTGCTTTCTTCATTGAGTTAATCTTTTAAATGCACGAACGATTAAGACCTTAGCGTCATTGACTTACGAAAAGCTGCACGCGCCACACCTTGTTGCGAATATGACTCCCTCTCCCTTGTTGAGTCGTCTAGCTCACTGAAAGGTAAGCTCCTTACTTTTTTTAGAGAAGTTGAAGCAAGCGTAGGCTCGAAAGCCGCGTTAGCGCTTGTAGTTTTCTCGCTTGGTATCCCTTCCCTTCGATCAAATAGAGCTTCCTATCCGCCTACCTTCCAAAAGGGTAACCTTTTCTTCGCTTCTTGGAATCTGAGCTTAGTGGGTTGAACAACCGCTACTGGTGGCCTGATCCCTAAAATACATAGAGAAGGAAGAGCTTCTTATTTATTTCCCTATCCTATTGGAAAAACGAGTCCCCCGGCAATAGAGGAGGCTTGGAATTCAGAGTGAATTGTTGTAGATAAGAAAAAAAAAGGAATTTGTTTATAAACAGAAATATTTAGTCACATACATGAGCGAAAGAATCTTTCTCTTATAGTTGATGTTTGCCCTTGCTTTGATAGTTCCCTTAGGCTTGGTTCGATTGGCATCATTGACGTATTCCAGGCTTTCTGTTGGAGTAGAGCAAGCGTAGGCTCGAAAGCCGCGTTAGCGCTTGTAGTTTTCTCGCTTGGGAAGGTAAGCAACTGGGGAAAGCAACTCTCTATACTTTCAGCAACTGAACGGTTGATGCTTTGGCTGAATGCCTACGTCAGCTATGGAAGATGAATGATGACTTTATCTTAATGGAACTCCAACAATCTAGTTGGTTGGCTGGTATAACTTACACATACCAGACTACCGAGATAGAAAGCAGATCTGGATGGGGCCCTTGGAAAATAGAGCAGCATTTTCTTTTATTCCCCTGTAAAATAAAGTGCAATGGAGACCCAATTTATCTCTAGAGACGGTTGTGCTTTCCAGGGCCCTGGTTTTGATTCGTCTTCCCGGCTTTCGAATAGTGGGAGCAAGATTGAATCTTTGAAATAGTTTCCATTATAACAAAAGAGAAAGGGAGACCAATCAAGCGAGAAAACTACAAGCTAGCTAGCGGCTTTCGAGCCGGAGCTTGCTCCCCCATGAGATAATCACAGATCAACCGTCGGTTTCTTTGCCAAGGTATGTAATGAATTAGATCTGCAGAAGCCCATCTTACCAGGTGTTATGATTGGTGAAGGAAGCAATGCCTTCTGGAAGCGCTTCGAATATGAAAGGCCTACCTACAATCTTTTTGTTGTGGTAAGATAGGCCATGAGCTGTAGGACTGCACTGAGATGCCAGAACCGAGCTCCAAGACTAGAGTTGCCGAAGCTGACCTGGTTATGCCATCCATAAGGAAAGGCACTAGCTAATGAAAAGGCAGAAGCCTAGAAGTTCAATCTTGCCCTGTCCTGAACTAGAACAGCTAACTCGGACTCAGGGGACACTTCTTACTTGTTAGCTGCGGGTACGCGAACACTTTCCGGCCAGGCCTTACTATAACCAACCTCACAGATCCCACTCAATCTTTTACACCGATGTCTCGTACTCTCTCGACCGGGTCATCAAAAAAAAAGACTGCTAAATCTTTCCGAAGTGAGAGAAGGAGGGAAGGCGCGCTACAACTAACATAACAGCCAGCTGAAAAAGGTTAGCTAGCTAGGCTAGCGCGCAATGGCTTTCTCTGATAGGGGCTCGCTTTCTCTCAGCCACTAGTGGCTTATGTAGTGGTCGGCATTCCTACGTGCTCCTCCTTGCCCCCCTACTTAAGAATCCAAAGGTCACCTTTGGATGTTGTCGTGACGCTTTGGTTACGAAGGTTACCGGGGTCTAGGTTTATGGATGGATTCAGTCAGCGAAAGTCCCTCAAACTCAATCAATATCAACAAGATGTCGTGACCAGCAAGCGGAGGCTAGAACGGAGCGAGCAAGAGAGCAAGCGGAGGCTAGAACGGAGCGAGCAAGAGAGCAAGCGGAGGCTTGAACGGAGCGAGCAAGAGAGCAAGCGGAGGCTTGAACGGAGCGAGCAAGAGAGCAAGCGGAGGCTACGGCTCGAAAGCCGGAGCGCGCTAGCTAGCTTGTAGTTTTCCCGCTTGGTTGATTTTGTCAGAAAAGAAAGTAGGTTTAGGGGCTTCATTGATTAGTACACCTCCGGTGCTGGTAAGGTCGGGACCGTGGTCGTCCGTCTCCGGTTTGCCGGCCGATAAGATCTCTGAGATTGACCAGTCAGCTGGCTTGGTTTGGCTATTCCTTTCTATTGAAAAGGAGTCAGCTGTCTGCGCGAGTCACCTTCTTCTAGGCTCCGCTGGACGACACGGCATTCTCGTTCAAATATAGGCCGGCCGTACTTGTGATGGTTCCCAAGGATCCAATATGACCACTTAGGTCTACGTTGCCACGATATTGTTCTATGGAAGCGGGCGGGCTGTTAGAAGTTTGGCCCGGTTTTTTTTGGTGTCGTAGGGGAGGGATTGACCTTTCTAACGCATATTCAGTCGTACCGGCATGGCCCCACTGATTTGTTTTCGATCGGAGCATCAAGCAACGCAACCCGGTTCTACTTGACTAAGCCCCGTGCTCGTCCAAGGAGGGAGTTTGCTTTACCCAACTCCTTTTTTGATAACAAGGCAGAAAGCCCCGACCCAACATTCATTAGTTTCGAATGAAGAATGAAGAGTGCCCTGCCCCAAAAAGCACCTACTCCTATCAAAATGAAAAGCGTGACTTTACTAAACAAGCAAGAAAAGCCCTAACTATTCTATTAGTAAAGCGCTAACGCCCTATCTATAGTCAGGGGCCTTTTCAATAAGGCTCACGCTAGGCGCTCACCAGCAAGCGTAGGCTAGACCGGAGCGAGCAAGAAAGCAAGCGTAGGCTAGACCGGAGCGAGCAAGAAAGCGGCTCGAAAGCCTACGCGCGCGCTTTCCGTTTTCTCGCTTCCCTAAAATAGAATATTTTTTAGTTGGTAAAGACCCACCCCTTGTTTCAGTCAGAATGAGTCCCCGGGACCCCGGGACATTGGCTTCCGCCAACAGTGGACTATTAAGGATCGCATCCCGCGCATATTCTACATTATAGCCTGCCACTGATTCAGCTTCCGCTTCTGGGAGATCAAACGGAGCTCGATTAGTTTCTGCTAGACGAGAAATGAAGAACATAACCAATACAGGAAACAAGGGAATACCTGACCATATCTGCTTTTGCGCCATGACAATCTCACTCGAATTACGGGGACCTACACATATTAGTACAGTATACCGGGGTCTCCGGCCAGAACCACACGTGCAAGTTTCCCTGCATGTGGCTCGTCCGTGCTTTCCGAGGCGCTGCCTGTGACTCAGCATGGGAGAAGGGGGCGGGCTTTCCTATGGTAGTCCCGCTGCGGCCTCTGACCGTCCGCCCCGTCTCATCTTGATTTGGCTATACTTGTATGTAGCCAGCCATGTTAGCTCCACATGAGAGCCTTTTTCTAAAGGCTAAAAAGGCTCTCATCAGTCAGCTCGGCCCCTCTCCTATTCAGCCTTGCCGCCTATTAAGAGAATAGGTCCCGTTCAAGCGGCCCGCCTTTATTCATCTATACCAGCTGCCACGCACGACCCAATAGGAACGATTTCAGCGTCCCTCTCTAGATAAGAAGCAGAACGCACCATTACCTACAGCCCTTTCCTCTGCCGGGGGCTTCCACGAAATGAAAAGGGGCGGCGTCGTCGTATGCTCGACATTTGTTGCCCTGGTTTATATCCCGGAGTACTCCTATGGCCGATCTGTCACCCAACCTAGCAAGCGGAGGCTAGAAAGCCGGAGCGAGCAAGAGAGCGGCTCGAAAGCCGCTAGCTAGCTTGTAGTTTTCTCGCTTGGCCCCGTCCCGTTTGGAGAATGACCCCTTATGCACGGCTTAGTCAATTATTCTCGCAGTTCAGAGTTGATTCAGACCGCCACCTCTCTGAAAGCATGGTTCTTGCCTTCCTCTCTCCTCCCTCCTTGGAGCTCGTCCATTCGTCGGGTGATCCCTTGCTCTCACGTTCGAGTGTTTGCTCGTCGTTTAGGCCGGTGAGTGAGATTTCTGCTCATTGCAGTCACCTCCGGGGTTCTTCGCACCTGGATAGTACCAGGACCCTTGTGCCCCGGCCCTTGATCAGATAAAGCTGCCCGCCCGAAGCGCGCCCTATGACCCACAACTAAAAATGAGCCTTGCGACGAGACGCGGACATTCCCCATGCTGCGGTTCCCTCCGGTCCGTTCCCGGGTTGGGTTAGAGGAAGATCCGAGCGATTGCCTTCGCGGATCCAAACGCGCTCACAAGGCGCACAATAAGAATAAGACCAATAGAGACTTCATAAGAGACCATTTGAGCTGCAGATCGTAATGCTCCTAAAAAGGCATATTTCGAATATAGAGGAGTGAAAGTTCCCAACAATCAACGAGTTGATCATACCCTTCTATGAACCGTACGAGCACGTCCTCTGTCACCCCCCCACCGCGCTTACGGCTCTATACCCCAACCAACTTTCTCTGACGCCCAGCCCTCCCTTTCTATTCCTCGGTAAGCGGTTCCTTTTCATTCATTCATTGATTGATTCAAGGTAGCAAGCGGAGGCTCGAAAGCCGCGTTAGCACTTGTAGTTTTCTCGCTTGCTTCGCATAGGCTACACACGGTGCGGTACACTGAACACCAAGCCAATCTCGATGAAAGTCAATACACGGAACTCGATCAATCCACGAAGGTCTGGCACTTTTCTACCCTCTGCTAGCAGCTTTATTCTCTTATTTCATTTCATTTCTTTTTTCAAGAATGCAATCTAGATGAAACTTAGATAAAAATGACCTGATGGACAGGGCATAGCTCACTCACTGAACACTTTTTTTTTTCTATATCTTGCACAGTGAGCAGTTCGTGTGCTTTCGTGCTTGGTTCTCTTCTTGTCGTATCAGGTTCATCTGGGGAGACATCAGAAAGGGAATCTGCTTTCCTTTCAACTACCTAGCAAGCGGAGGCTAGAAAGCCGGAGCGAGCAAGAGAGCGGCTCGAAAGCCGCTAGCTAGCTTGTAGTTTTCTCGCTCCCTCGGGTGGAAATGCCCGGCATATAATTGTTGAACATCTGACTCGACAACATACATATAGGATTTATCAGATGAAACTGCCGCTTCAAAGGAAGAATCATTCCCCCGATCCTCTATGGATCGCTTTCTTCTTCACACCTCTACGAAAAGCCCTTTCCTTGTGCGCTGTCGAATCAAAGAAAGAATAGCGTAGTAAAGATCGTCTCATGATTGGTTTGAAAAGGAAGATAGGACTTGCAGTCTATTCAACTCAGTGAGTACCAGGGCTCATCTCCTTGGGTATCTATGTTCGGTAGCTCGTTTCACTTTTTGGGCTATACGATGGCTTTACTTCTTAATCAAAGTTATGCCCGGACGTCTGGACATGGGAGACTGATCAAGTTGTAGGATTGGGTATCCGTGCAATGGCAATGCTTTGGTCTGAAGGTCTCTCACTGGAAGGATCGAAAGGCATACGACAAAATGGTGGGGCAGATAGATCAAGCGAGAAAAACTACAAGCTAGCTAGCGGCTTTCGAGCCGCTCTCTTGCTCGCTCCGGCTTTCTAGCCTCCGCTTGCTCTCTTGCTCGCTCCGGCTTTCTAGCCTCCGCTTGCTGGGGAAGAACGAAGGCACTTCTTTCGGCGAAACCTTTCTCCGTCGTTACGGAGTTCTTCTGCTATAATCTCCGAAATATAAGGTCAGCTGACTGAGGAGTTAGTATTGATTCATGCAAAGATGCTCCTCTGAAGCTGGAGTAAGGGATTGTCCACCTCGCCGCCCCGAAGAGCAGTGGCTTTGTTCTTTTGCACGCCTACAGAGAGAGACTCCAAAAGTACTGACGCTCAATCGAAAGAAAGAGCAATCTACTATATGCTTAACTCATGCCTCAGGAATCCCTGGACACAGGGGGTACGAGCTCTAATCTTTTACTGGAGGAAAAGCCGGGGAAAAGCATAGAGCGTGCGGGCTCAGCTCTCGCCCTCCTCCCACCCGCGAAGCTGAGGCGGGAGAAAAAGCGCAACTCCCCGGTGTCATAGGTTACCTTTCCTTCTTCCTCCCCTGTGACGCTCCCAAACCGATCGCTATCTTTTTCTTTCTTCTTGTCTTGAATTGTTATAGAACGGCTAACTATCAGGTAGAGTTGGTAGGATGAAGTGGGATGAAGCTTTAGTGGATATAGCAAGTGTGCCGGGGATGCGGCTCGGGCGTAGTAGGTCTGGACGCCTAGCATGAAACAGCCTTCTCTGGTAGCGGCACTATACCTTAGTATAGTATCTTTCTAGCTTCCAGTATATATAAAAAACGTACAACGCAGAGGCAAGCGAGAAAACGGAAAGCTAGCTAGCGGCTTTCGAGCCGCTCTCTTGCGCGCTCCGGCTTTCGAGCCTCCGCTTGCTTCCCTCGCGTAAAGGGCGACTTTGGCATCGGCTCTCTCTCGTTAGGTAATTACCGAGGCGAAAGCAGCTCTCTCGGAAGGTTGTTTCCCCGCCATCTTAGTGGGACTAGTCTAATAAACTTTCACTTGAACTGCCAAGACTCGTATTTTTTTTTGTTGTGGTAACGCCCTTCTAGAATTACGTTTAACGTCCCTTTATGACTTTCCCGATCGGCGCCTCGGGTCGGTAGCCGGGCTCCGGGACATTACTACCACGGCTACTATCGACCCGAGCCCAAAGAAGGAAAAGAACGGACTAAAGCAAGGAGTTCATTGGCCATACATAGTGAAGGGGGATGGGGGTCAACCTCTTTCATGACCCATGGCCCCAGTGTGTCACTTGGTTAGCATTTCTAGAACAAATGTTGTAGGGTTGTTGGTTTTTCGATAGGGAAAGAGGGGAGTTGGCTGTAGTTGAGACACACACGTTTTTCGGATGGACGATATGGATTTTTTCGAGATGGTTAACCACTTTTTTAACCGTGAGAGGGAGCAAGCGGAGGCTAGAACGGAGCGAGCAAGAAAGCGGCTCGAAAGCCGCGTTAGCGCTTGTAGTTTTCTCGCTTGATTAGTCTGCCGCTTTCTTTCATAACAGAGCCGGGAATAACGGCTGGCATAGAAGTCTCTCGCACGCAAGGAGATGCATTTTTGGTACTGGTAGTACTGGACAAGCTCTCAGGGAATAATCTCTTTCTTATTTCTTTCTGCCTTTCTTTCCCATGACGACTAGGAACAGGCAAATCAAAAATTTCACTTCGAATTTCGGACCTCAACATCCTGCTGCTCATGGTGTTTCACGATCAGTATTGGAAATGAACGGAGAAGTGGTGGAACGTGCGGAACCACATATTGGATTACTCCAGTGCGGCACGAAGCCGCTGACGCCGAGTCGGCTCCTATGCCGCTAGCTATGCCCTGCTTGGTCCCCCGGCACGGTGGAGGTTCCGTAGCGCGTCATGAGCATCGGGCTAAGGGGAGGTTTAGCAACTCAAGCGAACCGCCCTACCTTACTACAACATAGGGACAGAAGGGAGAAGGTTGTGAAGGTGGCCTCGTTATCCACACCTCCGGTCGGATGAATGGAGGACCGACCCGGGTTTTCATGAGCGTTGGCGGGTCCTGGAGTGCCTGTCAAGGGCGCTAGCGCATACCCCGGGGTGATCATCACCACCTGCACCTCACATCTCGGCACAGTGGAACGTGTAACCCGCCTGCTGTCCCATTCAACTACATTTTTTCCTGGTTTCCATAGCCTAAGAGAACGCAGCAGCGAGGGACAATCCGCCCATACAGCCAGCGGGGAGGATGGCACTACTGGCAAAGACCGTCTGGCGAAAACGCCGCAGGCGCGAAGCGTGGTAGGCCTGCGCCGGGGGAGCATAGCATAGGGAGGAAAGGGAGCCCGGACGGTGGAAGAGCCAGGGGAGGCCGGGTCATTTGACGGAAATGGAAGGCTTTTCCCCTATTAGAGAAGGCCCTATGGAGTAAAGGGAAATGCATGAATTTTTGGAAAAAGAGGGAGCGAGAAAACTACAAGCTAGCTAGCGCGCTCCGGCTTTCGAGCCGCTCTCTTGCTCGCTCCGTTCTAGCCTCCGCTTGCTGGTTTAAAGCAAATTCAATGAATAGATAGAGTCAACGGTACGACAGACAGCGCTGCCTACACGCGAATTAGCTTCCGAGGTCGAGCAGTCTCAATTTCACTACAGGATTTTCGAATGAATGCTAGGCTGGGCCACCTCGAATGGCGTGAGCCGCATGCGGGGAGACCCGCACGTACGGTTTTTAGGGGGATCTGGTCGAAAGACCGGCCGGCGCCCACCCGACTAGAGGGACTGAGAAATTAATAGAGTACAAAACTTATCTTCAAGCTTTACCTTATTCTGATCGTTTAGAGGGCGATCGCGGAGTCACTGAATGAAGTCCTCCGTTTCTTTCGGAGGTGCTGACCCCCAGCGAGGCAGAGATGACTAAGTGACATATGGAATATGGCGACGACAACAGCATGTCGTAGAAGGAGATAACAGGTGGAGCCAACGACCCACTAAGACTAACGTATCTACAACTACATCCCCGAGCGGCAGTCAAACGGAGGCGTGAATGCAAGATGCCAGCGGAATGATCGGCCGGACAGAGGCTAGGGCTGCTTCCTTCCCACCGCGTCCTTCCTTGTGTGTCGGAGATATAAAGCGAGTGCACCGGAAAAGAACGGGAACTGGGTCGATCTATTCTATGGCGAAGCATCCGAAGCATAACTGCACACTCACACGATCTTTGCCGAGAGATAGGAGCATTCGGTGGAACCGGTGAACTACACTTGCTTCTGGATAGATGTGTGGGACAGAGGGCTCTTGGTACCTGCAGCCCACCCTTCCTCCTCTGCTTTGAGAACCGTGTGAACGGAGAGTGGGCAGAAGGGAAGGAGGTCCTCATACGGAGTCGCACACAACCTTGAGCAGTGCGGGAGACTGGGGAATGGTTCGAGTAAACTCCCCTGGGCCGGAAAAATAAGAGACGAAGCGAGAAAACTACAAGCGCTAACGCGCGCGTAGGCTTTCGAGCCGTAGCCTACGCTTGCTGGGCTTTGATTTGATTGGTATTGATTTTTTCTTAGTGATTGGAGCAAGCTACGGCTAGACCGGAGCGAGCAAGAAAGCGGCTCGAAAGCCGCTAGCTAGCTTGTAGTTTTCTCGCCTGGGTATGTTATAGAAAGGGAAGGCAGAGGTAGTACTTCGAATGGCGAAGAGAGGCGGCTCGGCAGGGAAGGAATGGGCAATCGTCAAGGATGACTTCTTTGTTGGCGAAACGAAGGGCGCGTTAGCGCCAGTGATTCTCTGAGCCGGTCTGGATTTCCAACGCTTCGGGAAACTGGTCGAGATAGATGACAGCACCTTTTTCCTCTCTCGGGAGGGCAATCTTCTCTTATGGCCTTCACCTCCCGCCCGGCCCGGAAATAGAACCCAGCGAGAAAACTACAAGCGCGCGCGTAGGCTTTCGAGCCTCCGCTTGCTCCATTCATTTCTGCAAGCAGGGGGGATCCAGAGCGTTGCCCCCTGCTATAGCATAACCTAAAAAAGCTAGTTGCAAAGTACCAAAGTGGTTGCGGGAACGATACGCTTTGGTTACCGGCGAACGCTTCCAAAGGCGACCCGCTTTCAATACTAGTTGTTACCTTACGCTGCCATTTTTCCAATATCATTGAATAGCATGGCCTGGGGCTAAGGTTACTCAAGTGGGAGAGCCGTGTTATGGGTGACCTTATTGCACGGTTCAGAGAGCACTTGTGTATGTGATGCAAGTGAACGTGTACGAAAAAGCTGTCGTAAAGTTTCGTTGTTCGTTCCGTCGTCGACCCTATCTATGTTTCTACGATGGCCCAAGAACACGCTCATTCTTCAGCCGTAGAGAAACTTTTGAATTGCGAGGTACCATTACGAGCTCAATATATACGAGTGTTATTCCGTGAAATAACTCGAATTTCAAATCATTCACTTGCTTTAACTACTCATGCTATGGATGTGGGAGCATCAACTCCGTTCCTGTGGGCTTTTGAGGAGCGGGAGAAATTGTTGGAATTCTATGAAAGAGTCTCGGGAGCCAGGATGCATGCCAGTTTCATACGACCAGGTGGAGTGGCACAAGATCTGCCTCTTGGCTTATGTCGAGATATTGATTCCTCCACACAACAATTTGCTTCTCGTATCGACGAATTAGAAGAGATGTCAACCGGCAACCGTATCTGGAAACAACGATTAGTGGATATTGGTACTGTCACTGCACAGCAAGCAAAGGATTGGGGATTCAGTGGTGTAATGTTAAGAGGTCGTGCGACATGAAGACATTGATAGCAATATGGGGGAAGTTCCCATCAGGCAACAACGGTTCTGCCTGACCCTACTTAAGCATGCATATTATGTCAGTGAAGACTTGGTGTGAAGCCTTGGAGCTTACGTTAGAAGAGCAAAAGGCCCGGGGCTAGGGTGAGCTGAGGGGGGACAGCGTCAGTCAGCGAATGTGTGTAAGCCCAGTCAAACATGACTGTTCTAGGAGGGGCGGGCCACCCAGCGAGAAAACTACAAGCGCTAACGCGGCTTTCGAGCCGCTTTCTTGCTCGCTCCGGTCTAGCCTACGCTTGCTTGGTCCTACGGACCGTGAACAGATTTGCCTCTGGCCTCTGGGCATGTCGGAACCGCATGAGTTCACCGGGGTGGAGCACGGTCCGCCAAAATCGGCATAGGTTAGGTGCTATTGATGGAACATGGTAAGCCTATCTTTCTCCATATGGAAGTGCCGCGGGCACATAGAGATGTGGGTAGAGGAAGCCTCAAAAAGCGAAGGCCGAGCTGTAGGTCACGTGACCTGCACCGAGTTGGTGGCTGACTGGGCTTTTTCCGTGATCAAGGCAGATCAGCTCGCCTTCTTCTTATCCAAAAGTCGGTCGAATCGGGCGGCCCCCTGCCCCCTATCCCTTATGTTTAGGAGCGGGATCCGCCCAAGAACGACCAGTCTTGTGGTGGTACGGAAGGCACGGACTCCGCGAACGTCCCGCGCCCCCTTTACTAATAAGGGAAAGAAAGTCTCAACCACAACCACATTCCTTTTGCGTGCGGATGTAGCTAAGTGTCTGACTCTGTCAAAGTTTCCTGCTGTTGCGGCCGGTGCTCGTTCGCGCGCGCGTGAACCAACCCAACAAACAAGGAAAGGATGCCTCTCGGGGCATCTGAGAATGATTCGAGCTGTATGAAGGGAAACTCTCACGTACAGTTTTTTTTTTTGGGGGGGGGGAGGAGCCCGACAGGGTCCCCCCACTGACTTGGCCCCGGCCTAAGTGAAAGTGAAGTGGTGGGCCTACCCATCCCATCCAGGGGTATGCTGGGATTCGCGAAGAGCAGCACCTTACGATGTTCATGACCAATCGGATCTTGACGTACCAGTAGGTACCAGAGGAGATCGCTATGATCGTTACTGTATCCGTATCGAAGAGATGCGACAAAGTGTTCGGATCATTGTGCAATGTCTTAATCAAATGCCTAGTGGCATGATCAAAGCCGATGATCGTAAGCTATGTCCTCCATCACGATGTCGAATGAAACTATCCATGGAATCGTGCGCCGTGTGAAACGTAGATCATCGCCGTTCTTAACCGAGACTCAGGTTAAGCTCCGTCTCGGAACCTTGTGGGGTTAGGAGTAAAGCATCCCGAGGTTGGCGCATCTCGTTGGGCGTGGAGAAGCATTGGGAACCCCAGCAAGCTACGGCTAGACCGGAGCGAGCAAGAAAGCAAGCGGAGGCTAGACCGGAGCGAGCAAGAGAGCGGCTCGAAAGCCGGAGCGCGCTAGCTAGCTTGTAGTTTTCTCGCTTCTTCGGAGCCGTTTCTTTTCCCGTCCCCCCGCCCCGGCATAGCGCTTCGCTTCCGGTTCGTCGGAAGAATCAACTGACTTCCCTCTTCTTCATTGATCTGGGGGAAAAGAAACCATCTACCAGTTGGGAAGCTAGACATCAAGTAAGTGGCTTGATGAGGATAACTAAGCTGACACGCCGGAGTTGGCTGCTGGCACAACAGGGTGGTGCCTTACCGCACCGCAGGCGAACGCGCGGTAGCGTTCGTGGTGGTGCTTCAGGATTCCAATGTACTGCGTCCAAGATCAGAACGAGCTTGCCGGTGGACCACTGCCGTCCCATTCTTGAGTGAGCTGGAGCGCAGCCATCTTATCCACTGAACTAACTAGAAGCTATCGCTTCGGGTCGAAGCACTAAAAGAAAAGGCCCGGGAAACGCGGCGGCATAGGAACCACGGGACCCAAACCTAGTAAAGGGAAAAGGGAAGTGCGCTCCTGCGCACCAGCTGAAAAAGCCCTTTCCCCTTTCTCTAAGTTGTTGGTAAGCGAGAAAACTACAAGCGCTAACGCGGCTTTCGAGCCGTAGCTTGCTCCAACCTATACGAAGGACTTTTTAAGCCCTTTGTATGGCTTGGGTTGCTGGATACGGGATCCTCGTAGTAGGCTGGACCAACATCCAGCCGAGAGAGGGCAGCCTTTAGAAGCAACAGGTTGGGAAACCAAGAGAACGCTTCGCGTTTTCTTATCTTCTTCCCGCCCTAGGAGTAGCACAAAAAGAGGGATGAGCTTTATTGACCCAATGAGTTACCTATAATAATACCTGGGGATCCGCGCACTGTGAAAAGAAAGGCTGACGCGACGGGAAACCGGCCACTAGTTACAAAGCTCCAATAAGGTCTCGAGAGAGCTATCACAGTCAGGTGCGAAGCAATTACCCCCTATTTATTTGGTTAGTACCCCTCTTCCAATTTAGGGGGTTGAGGCGAGAAATGGCTTGATGAACCGTTCCCTTCGCCACGCACCGGCCCCATTCACGTGCAACTCGTAGAAGCTGTAAGTACACAGTGCCCCGCAACTATGAATAGTATAGTGGGGTTGAAACACGAGAGTGCCCGCCCATTCTTTCAAGTAGGCCACTTTTTCCGGAACGCAGTCCGGGATAACCGTGACCGTGTATATATATAAATAAAAAAATTTTGAAGCTGTCATTTCGAAATGTCCGCTTCAACCGCTCTTTCACCTCCCAGCAAGCGGAGGCTAGAACGGAGCGAGCAAGAGAGCAAGCGGAGGCTAGAACGGAGCGAGCAAGAGAGCAAGCGGAGGCTTGAACGGAGCGAGCAAGAGAGCAAGCGGAGGCTACGGCTCGAAAGCCGGAGCGCGCGTTAGCGCTTGTAGTTTTCTCGCTTTACCAAAAATGTCTTTCTTGTACTTCAGGGGCAAAGAGAAGCGCTTTTGCTACTGAGAAAGCGAACGGTCAGCGCAAAGGTTCAAGACTTAGCCGAACGTTAGAAAAGCTAGATTCTCGTAGCGAGGCGCTTCGAGTTAACGAAAGGCTGTAGTAGCGCTGAAGCCCTATGTGCAATAATGCTGAGCCAAGGACGCTCCGCCTTATCTATAGAAACAGTCAACTGAGTTCTGAACGAATTAGCTCCTTGGTAATGGCTCAATCTATAGATAGAAAGCCCTATGATGGGAAACTACCACGTTAGGTCTGGAGAGAGATGGGACCGGTTATAGTTTAGGGGGAGGAGATGCAAGCTTTTTCTTTCAATAGCCGGTCAAATGACTACAGGATCATCGGTCTACTCTACCTCAATTCACCATTTCGAACTTTATACAGAAGGTTTTTCCGTACCAAGTCCTTCTACCTATACTGCAGTTGAAGCACCTAAAGGAGAATTTGGTGTCTTTCTGGTCAGTAATGGAAGCAATCGTCCCTACCGTCGTAAAATAAGAGCACCTGGCTCTGCCCATTCACAAGGACTCGATTCTATGTCCAAACATCACATGCCAGCAGATGTGGTCACCATCATTGGTACTCAAGATATTGTGTCTGGAGAGGTGGATAGATAGGATTGCTAGTTGCTCGATCAGGACCCTAGCTTTATTGCGAGCCCTTAATTTTTCTATTATTACTTGCTGGGTCGGAGCGTAGACGAGCGAGCAGAGCCCAGGTAAGACGAATCTGTTTACTTTTTTATAGTTCTCTTCCCGACCATACTTCCAAGTGATCTCCGGCAATTGATCGAGCTCTCTGCTGTGCTCTTCAACAATTCTGTGTAAGTAAAGCTTCTCGATCCTCTAATCTCTCAGAGCCGTCAGCTTTGTGTTTCAGGGTATATAACCACCTCCAGCCCAGGGCCAGTTTAAA
>FWPY01000076.1:20000-25000 GCA_900174645.1 Sonneratia alba
AAAGCTCATCGGCCCATTTTAGTAAAGGGGACGCCCCACACATTTCCTTTATAAATCCTCCCCTACGGCGAAACCTCATGAGCCCATTTCCACTAATAGACAAGCCACAATTAGAAAGTTTTTCATTCTCCTATACCCTAATCAAAAATAGGCTTTTTCAAGGCTCGCCCTAATCTAAAAGCAGGTCGATGCCTAAAAACACGGGGTTGAGTCAAATGTATTATTTTATAAGGTCTTTCCTTCTATAAATAAGTTTTATACCCCAAAACAGGCTATTTCATCGTAACTCTATGTTGGGCTCCTACCCACTGATCCATTCCCATCCCAGTCCGCTTGATTTGAGAAAGAATTAGAGCCGAAAGGACCAAGCAAGCGGAGGCTACGGCTCGAAAGCCGGAGCGCGCGTTAGCGCTTGTAGTTTTCTCGCTGGGTTGCCCGCGTATCCTCGTAGATTCTCCTCGTTCATAGATAGGTGAGAACAAAGATGGGTCTCAGTTAGGAAAAGTTCTTCAATAATCTATTCGCGAAAGACTTGAGTCACTGGTACCCAAACCCGTACCCAACGGCATCAGGAAATTCTATCCTCAGAACCAAGCAAGCGTAGGCTAGAAAGCCGGAGCGAGCAAGAGAGCAAGCGTAGGCTAGACCGGAGCGAGCAAGAAAGCGGCTCGAAAGCCGCGTTAGCGCTTGTAGTTTTCTCGCTTGTACGGACCGTAGGTCGGATGGCTGACTGCCTTCCCTGATCTAGTGGAACGTTACATACCTTGGGTCTCGACGATCCCCCTTAACCACGGGAGCTTCTTGCTTACTGTTTACTTGTGCTCTGGGCTGACTTGGGAAAGCTATACCTAAATCGATTCGCCATATCTTACTTCTCAATTCATTGAGGGGCTAAGTCAAAATCCTGTTTTTCTGTGTTCCCTGCCGGTATTTACGGATTGACTCCCTTTCGTGCATGCTTCCGGGTCACTCCTCACGAAGTGGGCGCAGCCCAGTTGGTCGAGCTTCCTTCTGGACTACTTGGGTCAGCGCGTTTCGCTGGACTCACGAAGAGTCCACTTGAACCTTTCCAAGGCTCCACTTGACAAGTTGACGTCTGGAGAACACCAGACCTCGCCTAAATGACAGGATGTCACACCTGTCATGGGGGGGCACCTCTAGCATCTCAAGTGATTAGGCGGGGGCAGGATTCGAACCTGCAATCTTCAGGTCATGAGCCTGATGAGTTGACCAATTACTCTACCCCGCTTCTTCCCCTTATAAAACTCCTCCTTCATCGTCGTTGGTCCTTCGTTCGTAGTGGCAATTTTTAAAAAACCCCTCTTTCTTTGACATCACATTCATCATCCGGGCGGGCAGCCTCCGGTCCGGGTGCTCAACTTTACTTTATTTAGAAGTCGCGCCTTTTGAATATGAGTAGGCGACTTGCATGTGTTAAGCATATAGGCCAATAGCTTCTTAGCGCTTAGGTACTACCTATAAGCTTCAAACTCCTCAACCTTAGATGGAGGAAATAGTAAGCAAGCGTAGGCTCGAAAGCCGCGTTAGCGCTTGTAGTTTTCTCGCTTCCTTTTCTACACTTTCTTCTCTTATGAAATTGAGAGTTTCTGATGCACGTCCTTCTATTCCTGAAGAAAGAAAAGAAGGAGCGCTCTATCTTACTTATTGATTGCACGGCATTCCTACTGTAACTAACGGACTAAAAGCATTACTTCTTAGCTGGCTTACGGGTGTAGTAAGAGAGACCTCTATAATACGATATTCCATCCCTCACTGACAGTAATTGCTACTTGAACTAGAAAGCACAGATCGGCTACTGTCGATAAAAAGCAGGCATTACGCACTAACTGAGAGCAGGGATGGAGCAAGCTACGGCTCGAAAGCCTACGCGCGCGCTTGTAGTTTTCTCGCTTGGCACCTAGTTATCTTTATTTAAGTCGGCCTTACTCGGGCTAAGTTCAAGCAAAGATCAGTCCTTTAAGCTAAAAGCTTAAGTGATCAACTAGAAGATAGCACCTTCCCCAATGAAACTTCTTTCCCCGGAGCAGCAACTGAAAGAGAAAAGACCGGGTATGCCTCAAAAGCTGAAAGGGATTTATGAACAACAGATAAGAGATATACCCCCAAATACCATTTGAACCAGAGCTGAACCATTGAATTACCCGAGAGTGATTTCACTCCAGGATCCCTCTCGCTGTGTCGGAGTATATGATGCTGTTGGCAAGGGTAGAAGAGAAGGAGTGGAGGATCAATGAAGGCACCATCTCGTTGCATCTCTCCCATTGAGAGAGCTGTGGAGAAGAAGGATCTGGTTTGGGGATTGTGCCATTAAAAAATGCCAGTTTATTTTTTGGCACGGAGAGCCATCTTCATGGCTCGAAACCTGGTGGCCTAATTGTCACCGGTGAGAGGTGGAGATACCAAAACAGCCGTGGGTCTGTCAAAATGAGGGAGGTAATATGGGTTGACCGCGAGATCAGAGTTTTCAACCTATGAGGAATGAGAGTTGGCAGGAGATGGAGAAGAGGAAGGTGGGGTGGGAGGGTTCTCGTCGGCCATGATAGAGAAGCAAGAAGAGCGGGTCCGCGCAGAACGTGAGAGACCTAGTCTCCTAATACCATGAAAAGATTGGTTTGAGTGGGAAAAGTGAATTGTATTCACTATGCAAGTCTATATGGTACAAGAGGAGAGGAGATCCCTAACAACTAGGGATTTATATACAAGAGAAAGGAAACTGGCTATCAATACAACATGATTACCGGGTCAACCCGGTAGAGCATTGAGTAAGGCCTAATATAAACCGAGAGTCTCTGTCATTGAAAATATTTCAGGGGATGCCTCAGTACTTCACAACATTCCTGACAAACAGGTGGGCGGTCTCCTCTGTTGAACAAGTAGCTGAAGCAGGAATGAATATAGCATATGTTGAGAATCTATCCACAACAATCAAGCGAGAAAACTACAAGCGCGCGCGTAGGCTTTCGAGCCGTAGCCTCCGCTTGCTTTCTCTATTATAAAAATGGACTTCTTTTTCACAGCCTATATGCGTATGCGTAAAACGAGAGTCCTTACTTTTCTTTCTCTTGCCCTGACATAATTCGGGGCTATCGCTTCCGTTCTGTTCTCTCTCTCTACCTCTTCTTTTTGACCTAACTTCAAAATCTTTTATGCCCGGCCAGATAGCATACATCAAGAACCCCTCCGAAGTGCATTTATCAGATCCGCTCCCCGAGTCAGACGAAAGAGGGTGAAAGGAGCAAGCTACGGCTAGACCGGAGCGAGCAAGAAAGCAAGCGACGGCTCGAAAGCCGCGTTAGCGCTTGTAGTTTTCTCGCTTCATTCATGGCCTATTTTTTTGTTTGATTGATCTCCCTTTCGTATTCATTCATTCGACCTGAGGCAAAAGAGAAGTCATACAAAGAAAGGTTCTTTCATGCAATGGATAATGGGCGGGCCTCCTATGGATTCCTCCAACTCAATGAATGAGGGGAGGAGTATGAGGAAGGCCGGCTTTCTATATGAAGATTCAAACAAAAAGGAAAAGGGTCAAACCAAGCGAGAAAACGGAAAGCGCGCTAGCGGCTTTCGAGCCTACGCTTGCTGACTGAATGAGGAAGAACTCTTTCTTTGGTCTCATTTTACCACCATCTTAAATGCGCGAAACTTCGATTGGTGGAAGCCAGTCCATGAAGATTCTCCCTTTTCTTACGTGCAATTCCCCTCTTTCGGTAAGCATCCAGTATCTCAGCAGATGAACATTTCTCTAAGCTTATCCTGTAGCTTATACGTCGTTTGAAAGCTGCTTCAAGGATCCAACGAATAGCTAAGGTTTGTTGACGATCCCTGGCTACAATCCCAGGGACATCATAAATAGTACCGGCTACTCCTACTTTTTCCACTTCGCATATGGGCTTTATATTCTCTACGGCGTCAACCATAAGTTTGATTACATCGCCTTCAGTTCGAGCTGGGCGATGAAAAGTTTGATAAACAATAGCACGAACTCTCGTTCTTTTACCTTCTTTCATGCGAAAGTTGACCAACTTCTTGATCAATTGTTTTTGCTCACCATCCAAGCCCCCCATATAGCTGAGAATTTCCGAGCAATTGGAAGCCGCTTTCGCTGACGAGGCCGATAAATTTATATTACGCATTCGTTACTGTCCATCTTTTTGAGCCAACTCCCCTGTCTCGCACACCTCTGCACATAACCGTCAGGTGTGATCAGTCTCATCCGTGTAATAATTAGGAATTCCTTTTCCAAATCGTCCCAGAATGGGCGTTATGGCAAAGAACAAGAAAAAAACACCAGTTACTATTTGAATGACTAAACAAATACCAGCTAACGAACCGAACGCCCAAAAAGGCTAGCCATTCGTCGGTTATAAAGAAGTTTAAATCCGAAACCATTTTGTCCTTCATTTTCCAGACTGATCAATATCTCATCAAGTCGGCGAAGCGAGAAAACTACAAGCGCTAACGCGGCTTTCGAGCCGCTTTCTTGCTCGCTCCGGTCTAGCCTACGCTTGCTCTCTTGCTCGCTCCGGCTTTCTAGCCTACGCTTGCTTGGAGCTACGACATCGGCCTTTGATAGCTCATGATGGGGGATACTTGGTTGTTCTGGCCTTGCCATCGAAAGCACAGTTTTTCCTCGATAAACGCCCTTACTTCTTTTATATAATATCGCTGATGCTGTTGTTGCTGCTGTTAACGGATTTCTTGCTTTCGCTCGGCCCCTCCGCTTCACTCACTAGCTTTAGAGCTGCACTCCCTTGGGTGGGGTGTAATCGAGGTTTATAAAGTATAGAATCAGAAAATAGGCAGCTAATTCATCCGCATCTGTTGAAGTCAGTCCTGCTTCAAGTGTCCTAAGATCCGGAAGAAGTAGATTGGTTTGTTCACCGTTCAGGGGTGGAAGATTCAACATTAACTGATTGAGCCACAGCAACAACAGCTATAGGAGCAAATCCCCTTTAGGTTAAGCCGGTACCACACCACGA
>FWPY01000076.1:37500-52500 GCA_900174645.1 Sonneratia alba
CGCTCCTACATCAATTGCCTTCCTCGAAGACTAAGAGTTAGTGACTATCAAGCTTCTATATTTTGTTTTGAATCGGAATCTGGTTCATAATCTTCTATCGTGGAGAAAACCTCCCCCGCCACTGAGCCAGACGATGACGATGCGGTAGTTGATCTAAAGGGATCAATAGCGGATACCACTCCTCTTGCTGATAAAGTAGTCATTATTTCCCAAGTAGCAAGACTTTATTTAACCCCACCTTTGAGCATTTTCGGGGATTCCTTTCTTTCGATCAAGGAAGTATCAAATCAATTGATAGAAATTGCTTAAATTAAATAATATGGAAGGTGTAATTGCAGTCTTTCCGTTCCTATCCGCATTGTCATCAGATCCTTTCCTCTTCATCAAAGGCCAAGAGAAGAGGAGAGAAGTGGTACCCCAACGGCTGACAAGAAAGAAAGCACACCAACTGTTCTGTCACTGTTGACAATAAATATAGATATCGAAAGTGTGCAGTGAGGGAACAAGCAACGGCCCTACTCGTTTAAGGGCGCGCTAGCGCGAAAGCCGTTGCGCTAACGCGCTTTAGTTTTCTTGCTAGGTAACCACAGTTTGATCCTGGCTCAGAAGGAACGCTAGCTATATGCTTAACACACGCAAGTCTAACGAAGTTTTCTTGGAAACGATTTGAGATTCCGTATCCGTAAAGAAGGTAAGTGAAGTGAGAACTTGATTCAAAGAAGACTTTCGGTTTGTGTGTATAGTGTTCTTCAGGCAGCGACCGCCCCAGGTAAACCGAACCAGGGAATACCGTAAATTGGACTTTCTCAGAGTTCCTTCTTCCTTATCCTTAGTTTCACACTAAGCTCTTCAATCCTTTCGTTTGTGCATCTTTCTCCCATGCATTTCCGGATCAACCAACCGGCTATTTCCGACAAGTCTTTCTTCATTTTTAGAACAAGAAGCGAAGCGAAAAAAAACAGGAAAAAGTGGCAATGGAGAAATTCCTTTATGATCACATCACTGCACTTGGAGTCGGACTCGTTCTTTCGATAGCCATTTTTGGTGCTTTTAAGGCTGGCCAAGTTTTTGAACGAAGTACTACTATTTCGACACGTATACATGAATTAGATCTGGAAAAGCTAAAACTAAAAACCGAATCAAAACTAGAAATGCTGTGGGAACGGAATGGAAATATTCAATTACCAGAAGGACTCAGTTTCAAAGACATAGTGGAACGTGCCTTTATTATAGACGAGAATATAAAGGAACAAATTCTCAGGCTAAACAAAATCTATTTTGATCTAATTAGTAATGGCACGGACAGTAGCTACTTTATTTACATTCTGGATACATATGGCAATGGCAATATTGTAGGTATGTAGTTAGGACTTGGTTTTTTACTATGCATAGGACTACTAAGGTGAAAAGACAGGATGTATTCCGATCGAAGAAAGAAGGTTTCAGTCTCATAAAGCAAGCAACTATCTCACAGTTGAAAGTGGAGTTGGGTACGATCTAAAACGATTCCACATTCAAGAGGAGCGAGAAAACTACAAGCGCTAACGCGGCTTTCGAGCCGTAGCCTACGCTTGCTGCCCTCTTGAGTAATGGTTAAAGAGCTAGTCCCCGAAAATGCTCATTCCTTTGTCGTTGGGGGTCACAATCTTCCTTATTTGGTCAATTCCTGCATAAAGGTAGGGCTGGGCAGTAGCTTTACCCGTTGTCAGAATCGAATGTAGCCTTTAATTTAAAAAGGCAAGGCCCCTACCGATAGGGGGAAAGAAGAGTGGGCATGCGGGCTTCTTTCACTTTCGTTTTGGAGAGAGCATTGTGGAGCAGCAAAAGGCATAAGGGGAGTCGGAATGGAATGAATAAAGTAGTCTCTCGCGCCTTTCTCCGATTTGATAAAGGCTATGGGGCACGAACGGTATCAAAATAAGGAAGGCTTAGTTCGACGTGGTCAGCAGTCCTATCTTCTAGAAGAGAAGGATCGCTTCTGCTTTTGTTGAACTCATGGGCAGCTGTGAAAAAGAAAGAGGAAGCGCTCTTGTTGCGCGGACTCCACAAGAAAGATGGAACACAAGAAGCTCAGTAGCAAGCCGTCTTATAGTCACCACTTGTCTGTCGTTTCAAGCTTCCAAAACAAGCAAAAAAACAATATACCGTAGTTCTATGCCCGGTTCAGCAGCTCGAAGTTCATCTTTGTTGTTTGCTGGAGGTACGAAAGGATGGAGGGAGATCCACTGATAAGGCGGTTGAGCCCCTTGGTGACATTTCTCTTCTGTACCAAAACCATATGTCTCGGTTCTGACCACAAGGCGAAGCCAAAAGGAGGGCATTTCTCAGCGGAAGAGCGCTATACGTTCCACATTTCTCAGCGACAGCGGAAAGAAGACCAATAAGGTGGGATCCGCAGGCTCAGTCCCTCAAAGCGTACGGGGAGGGTCGGCGTTGTCAGAAAGAGGCGAAGCCGAGAAAGCAGCGTGTACGGTACGGGTTTCGGTAGTGATCTACTTGATCTGGTAAGCTTAGGTTAGTGGAGTGGTAAGTGAATCTCGACAGGTTTCAAAGCTTCAAACTTACAAAACAAGACCTAAGGAGTTTGGAGCCCTTGAGTTCTCCGCCGGTAATGGGAAGATAAGCTTCTCCATTGGAATGGTATCTGCTCGAGGAGCCTGTCCCTGCCTGCTTATCCAGACCAAACAGCAACCTTTGGTCCTTCGGGCTGAGGCGAAAAGAGGGAATCAAGGGTATGGGTTCAAGGCTGCTCTACTTACTTTACTGGGAATGGGATCCCGTAAAAGGGCACATGACGAATGGGACCCCCGCCAATGGCATATGAGATGTGGATGATGAAGCTGCTTGCTACTGATCTTTGCTACGCAGACGCAGAATCCATTGAGACCGTGGAAGCAGGTCGCTAATTCAAATGAGGAATGACATATGCAATTAACCAGACACCATATTCAAAAATGAATGGCCAATTTGGTGCTTTTGATGGCCCATCCCTTTCATAATCGCAGCGCAGAGCAACAAGCCACAAGAGAGGCATTGCTCGCTTCCCGCTTGCAAACAATAACGAAATGTTCCGCATGACTGGCTGGTCGATAAGCCTTTTTCCTCTGACTAGTCCTATTTTTAGTCAACCTCCTATCCAGTTTCTGGAGCGAACTCACTACTCTATTAGTATTAGATAGAAGAATAACCCACTCTATTATCTATTAAAGAATAATATACGGGCCTGTGTCGAAGTGCTCTGTGGTGGAAGGAACCCTCTATTCTATTATTTCCCCGTCGACATACCATCCCCACCGGACTCTCTCCGGACAGTCGAGCGAACTCTAGTATCACCTCGCTCGGTTTCTTGCCCAACTAAAGGAGGCCGCCTTAATCATACAAGAGAAGTATATAGATGTAATTACAAACTCATTCTTCCTATCTATGTCCATACTACTAGCAGTATGTGTCTATTTCAAAGTCTAAAAATAGATGTCTCTCGTAACGCTCCTTTCTTTTCTTTGTCTTTCTTCCCTGAATCCAAACTCTATCTCTTCCTTCAGCCCTACGATCTCTCTTATCCCTAGAGGAGGTCTTCCTCTCAGGTGCGGAACACTCCTGTCACGGTCGAGAGCAGGTTGAGCTGTAGGCTCCCCTATTTCGAGAAGGGTAGGTTTTTGTACTATTCGCTACTCACTACTACTAGCTCGCCTAAGAGGGCTTACTTATTTGTAGCTATTAGGTGGGTAGGGATTTCACCAGTCTCATTGTCACAGGGGGGTGGGTACATACTTTCACATACAAAAGGACGGAGAGGGAGCACAGGTCGACAGGTCCTGAGCTTAGTGATTAAGCGTACGCCCTCTACGATGCCAACCACACTGCATTCAATCAAAAGCACGCAGCGCTTTTCCTTGGATGGACACAAAAGTCTTTCCTTTACTTTTTCATTTTCGCTTCGGATTGCACTTATGATTCGGCACTTAGACGTAGACACAGGCCTTGGTTTCGAAATGAAGGCCGCATGCAAGTTTTGAAATATGATTTTTGAGGTGTACTTTTACCTGGCTCTAACCGAGAGAAGAATAGAACCTACGAGTTCCCCAATGATGAGTTGGGTGCTTTAAGCAAGCATTCAGCCATGGATCTCACATCGGGTGTCGAGATCTTGTTCCATTAGATTCCTAGCTAAGCCCTAAGAGAAGGGATGTGTTTAGCCACGGTAGGGTGTCCAACCAAGGATCTTAGGGCTACCACAAATGGGGCCTATCAATCATTGGTGGACCTTCCCTTGAAGTCCATTAGTGAGTGGGTAGGTCTGGAGAGTACGATGCCCGCCTTTAGTAAGGAATAAAGACCTTTAGTTAGATAGTCTCGCTAACCTAGCTCAGCCATCTGAGTCCTTTCAGGCTCACATACCATCAACCCAATCGAGATTTAATACTAACATTCTGCCGGCGGAGGTAAGATCGACGCGAGGGATGTTTGATTTTATAGTTTTCACCCTAGTCTTGTGACGAGTTAAGCCTTTGCTCTCAGAAAGCAGCTCAAACTAAGCTAGATAGACAGACTTCACACAAAGAAAATCGAAATGAATTCAAAACACGAGACGAGACACAAAACTCAACAAGAGAATCGGCTCGAGGATAAAAACTAGTCGTCCAAGTGCAAACCAGTCCTTAGTGTACTTAGGACACATTGTTGGTAGGGGGGCAACCCGGGATTGAGACAGATGGGAGTGATTGCGCCATGGGCGCGGTCTCGCTTGCTTCGGAATAGGCCGGCCATGTCTGCATGAGTTTGACATTTCTCTAACTTCCTGGCGAAAGAAATGCAATCTGACTCCATCGTGCTCCAATAGTATCCCATGCGCATGATCTTCTTGACCAGCATTCGACCGTTCATATGAGGTCCGCACGTCCCCCCGTGGACTTCTTCCATCAATTTTCGGGCTTGCCCCTCAGCCACACACAGCAGGAGCATCCCGTCATAAGACCTTCGGTATAGGGCATCTCCGCAAAGGAAGTATTTAGTAGCCAATCGGGCGATGGTTTTCTGGTCCTCAACAGTGGATCCGGGCGCAAACTCGCCCTTTTCCAAGTAAACCTTGATGTCGTGAAACCCCGTCCTCAACATCTTCGGCCACCATGTGGATTTGGTAGCTCGGCGTGGTTCTGGTACATACGATGACAGGGGTCTCCAGGGACATGTTGGCGCACGACGCCAATGAAGCGAGGGCGTCGGCCCAGGTATTCTCGGACCGAGGAACATACACAAAGTCTAGCTCCTCAAACAATCCTTTCAACTGATCGAGCTTCAACTTGTACTCCTTCAAGGCAGGCTCTCGGACTTCCCAAGTTCCTAGTGCTTGAGAAATGACAAGCAGAGAATCGCCCCGTACCACAGCCCTCCTTACTCCTAGGCTGACCAGCGATTCTAATCCGAAAATCAACGCTTCATATTCCGCGGCATTGTTGGTAGCCGGGAAGTCAAGTCTTAAGGCTAATGGCAGATGTAATCCGTCCGGGGTGACCAAGACTACTCCTGCCCCTCTGCCTCCGCGATTGGAAGCCCCATCAAAATACATCTCCCCGCCAAACTAGAGTAGTAGGCAGAACAGGGTCGGCGGTTGTGGCACTAGCAAGATAAAGCACGCCTAAAGAGGAAAACAAGCAAGAGAAAGCACGCCTTTAGAAGAGTCTTCCCAGCTGGGTTGAATAAGAGCTTAGGAAGGGATTTGAGAGATTTGAGTGAAGGTGAGCTCATTAAGAGAGGAGTGAAAACACTGAGGTAAGAAACGAGTGAACATCTTGAGAGAGGTGAGATTTTGGTGAGGTCCTACACTTTCTTTTCTAACAAATATGGCAGGAGATCGTGGAAAGGGAATCGGTAGTGCCAGCGAAAGCGACCATCCCGAGGATGCACGTCAAGCAGGCCTAGCACCTATCCAAATGCAGGCTTTAATAAGTCATTTCGAGAGAATGCTCGACAGAAAGTTGGAGGGCATCCATGACCGATTGGACCGAGTGGAGGGTCAAGCAGCAAGCAGGACCACTCCGACCCACGGGAGGCATACTCAGGCCACACGAACCTATCCCCGTGCACAAATAGAGGACTTGGAGAGCCGGGATGAGGAAGAAGAGCTTGAAGAATTCGAGCCCAGAAGAAGACCTCGCAATCGACCTAGAGGAGGTATGAGGAATGGAGAAGAAGACCTTGGAGGAATCAAAATAAAAATTCCTTCATTTCAGGGCAGGAGTGATCCCGAGGCATATTTGGAATGGGAGATGCGAGTCGAGCAGATTTTTGGATGCCATAACTACTCAGAGGGTAAGAAAGTCAAACTTGCTGCTCTTGAATTCACTGATTATGCTCTTGTTTGGTGGGACCAGATGCAAAAGGATAGAATCCGGCATGGTGAGCGCCCCATTACCACCTGGGAAGAAATGAAGGCGGTCATGAGGAGGCGATTCATTCCGTCTTATTTCCATAGGGAGCTTCACAATAAGCTTCAGCGCCTCACACAAGGTTCCAAGAGCGTTGATGAGTACCACAAGGAAATGGAGATTGCAATGATCCGAGCTAATGTGGAGGAAGAAAGAGAAGCAACCATGGCGAGGTTTCTGCATGGACTCAACCGGGACATCGCCGATGTTGTGGAGATGCACCACTACGTGGAGTTGCAAGATATGGTGCATCAAGCGATTAAGGTGGAGCAGCAACTCCGGAGGAGAAATCATCTGAGGAGAAATGACAAGGCCGCCCCTATAGTTCCTGGAAGAGCAATTCAAAACGTGATCTTCCATCTGTTTCAGGAACCAAGGAGACCGACCTGAAGAAAGGAGAGAAGTCGACTGCCCCTCCTAAGAAGGTTCAAACCGACTCGAGTTCATCGAGGAACCGGGACATTAGATGCTTCAAGTGCCAAGGAAGAGGGCACATCTCCAGCGAGTGCCCCAACAAACGCACCATGATCATCAACCAACATGGAGATTGGGAGACCGAGGAAGAAGCATCCGAGGAGGAGCTACCATTGGTGAGCGATGATGGAGAACTAGCAGAGGAAGGAGAACTCCTCGTAGCTCGACGCATACTCAGCGCCCAAATGGTGGAGGAAGAGGACGATCAGCGAGAAAATCTATTCCACACTCGATGTCAAGTTCAAGGCAAGGTTTGTAGCGTCATCATAGACGGAGGGAGTTGCAGCAACGTAGCCAGCACCGAGCTAGTGGAGAAGTTAGGGCTACCGGTCTTCAGGCATCGTCGGCCATACAGGCTGCAATGGCTCAACGAATGTGGTGAGCTGAAGGTAACTAAACAAGTCAAGGTGTTGTTCAGCATAGGGAAGTATAAAGATGAGGTCTTATGTGATGTCGTACCAATGAGGGCATGTCATCTCTTGTTAGGCAGACCTTGGCAGTTTGATAGGCGTGTCACCCATGACGGTTTCCTGAACCGTTATTCATTTGTACTACGGGGTGAACCTATAACACTCCTCCCTTTGACCCCAAAACAAGTATTGGAAGAGCAAGTCATGAGAGAAAAGAGAAGAAAGAATGAGAGTGAGAAAATGAGTGGAGAAGAAAAACTGAGTGAAGAGAGAAAAGAAAGAGAGAAATCAAGAGGTAAAAGAGAGAAGAATGAAAAGAAGCTGAGTGATAAAAGAGAGGCTGAGAGGGATAAATAAAATACTATATTAGTAGCACGAAAAAGTGAGGTCAAACAAGCTTTTTTATCTCAACAGAACCTCCTAGTACTTGTGTACAAAGAGGCAATGTTGGCCACTAACGACTTAACCCCTTCTTTGCCTAGTGTTGTTGTTTTCACTCTTGCATGCAGGAATTCCAGGACTTCTTTCCCGAAGAGGTACCACCAGGTCTACCCCCAATCAGAGGAATCGAACATCAGATTGACTTCATCCCTGGTGCGCCTTTACCTAATCGCCCCGCATACCGCACTAACCCCGAGGAGACTAAGGAGATCCAGCGACAAGTCCAAGAGCTGATGGACATGGGGTACGTAAGGGAAAGTCTCAGCCCTTGTGCAGTGCCGGTTTTGCTCGTGCCCAAGAAGGATGGCACATGGAGAATGTGCATCGATTGCAGAGCCATCAATAACATAACGGTAAAGTATCGTCATCCGGTTAGATGATATGCTTGATGAATTGAATGGTTCTACTATCTTTTCGAAAATTGACTTAAAGAGTGGCTACCACCAGATTAGGATGAAAGAGGGAGATGAGTGGAAAACGGCATTTAAGACTAAACATGGACTTTATGAATGGCTAGTTATGCCCTTTGGTCTAACTAATGCACCTAGCACATTTTTGAGGTTAATGAATCATGTCTTGCGTGCCTACATAGGAAAATTTGTGGTCGTTTATTTTGATGACATCCTTGTGTATAGTAGGACCTTAAGTGAACATGTAGGTCATCTTAGACAAGTCCTAGAAGTTCTACGAAAGGAAAAGTAGTTTGGAAACTTAAAGAAGTGATTTTTGCACTGACAAAGTTGTCTTTCTTGGTTTTGTTGTGAGTGGTGAGGGCATTGAAGTAGACAAGGAAAAGGTCAAGGCAGTCCAAGAATGGCCGACCCCTACCACCATTGGACAAGTGCGGAGTTTCCACGGATTGGCGAGCTTCTACAGGAGGTTTGTGAAGGATTTCAGCACGATAGCGGCTCCATTGAACGAGTTGACCAAGAAGAACGTGTCATTCAAGTGGGGAGAAGCACAAGAAAGGGCCTTCCAAGCTATCAAGGAGAAGCTTACCCATGCACCGGTCTTAGCCCTCCCAGATTTCAGTAAGATTTTCGAAGTGGAATGTGATGCAAGTGGAATTGGCATCGGTGGAGTACTCATGCAAGAAGGTAAGCCCATTGCTTATTTTAGTGAAAGGCTAAGTGGTCCAACTCTTAACTACTCTACGTACGACAAAGAATTGTATGCCTTAGTTAGAGTCTTGGAGACTTGGCAGCACTATTTGTGGCCGAAGGAGTTCGTTATCCATTCTGATCATGAGGCTCTAAAGCATCTTAAAGGACAACATAGGTTGAACAGAAGACATGCCAAATGGATTGAGTTCATTGAGTCCTTCCCGTACGTCATCAAACACAAGAAAGCAGTGAACCTGCTTTGGTCACAAGGATCTTTTAAGGGTTTACTCCTGACACCAGGTATATGGTGTTACCAATTAGGTAATGTCGCATCTTATGTGCTGCGAACATGAGAGCAAGGCATTCCTTTTGAACTGGTTATACCGGTTTTCTGCAGCAGTAAGTGAAGGCAGTCGGTAGCCCATAGATGATCGAAGCCCAAAAACAAAGGATTCTTAGTCCGATGATGCTTTCGAGCCGTACTTTCTTCCTTCTCGAGGAGCTAGAACAGTAGCAGGAGAATCGGGAGGTGAGGCGCTTTCGGAGATGTCATTGCCGGTCGAGCTCTCGTAATCGATCGCTCATATGTCCATTCCGTTCTGGCTAGCGGAGTAGGGACTGCGCTTTCTGGAATTTCGATAGCAGCAAATTATGACTTGAGTGCCGGCCCTTGGACTTGTTCTCTAGTGTGCGTTGAGTTCCCCAGTGATCGACCTTATTCTCAATGAAAGGGAGAAGCCAAACGCAAGCGCCTCCCTTTCCTTTATATGCGGAAAGAGTCCTTCTTTTTGCCCGGCACTTTCAATAAACCTTGAAAGTCCTGTCGTCCTCGCCCATTTCCCTGTATGATGAGCAGGCAGCAAGCGGAGGCTCGAAAGCCGGAGCGCGCGCTTGTAGTTTTCTCGCTGGATACAGCCCGGGGATAGCTGACTCGATAGCTCGTTCTCCTACTCCTCTTTCTCTTTCCCCCCTCGGGTCTACGCCCTCTTTGTTTTAGCATCGGCGATTGAAAGATAGTAGGAGCGCATTCTCTCCATATCCGTTGCCGAGTCTCCTCCCATCTCAGAAGGAAAGGCTCAACTCTTTGGTACGAAAGTAAGCTATGATTCCCAGAGAGCAAGCGTAGGCTCGAAAGCCGCGTTAGCGCTTGTAGTTTTCTCGCTGGCTTTATAAAAAAAGACCTTTATTCGAATTTAGTAGAAAATGATCTTGTACTTTCATGTGAAAAGCTATTAAGGAGGAGTTGAACCCCCTTGGAACTATAATTCCACCATCCCACCTCTACATTCAAGGCTTCCCCCTCGGGGTAAGAAGTAGTCTTTTATAGAGTCAAGTAAGCTAAGCACAGATAAGAACAATAACATATATCATAGTATGCTTTCGAGTGTCTTGCCTTATTCCAATTAGGGGAATTCTATCAATCCAATCAGTCAAGCCAATAAAGGATAAAGCCTGTTTTAAAGCACAGGGCTAGATAACAGGGCCGGTAGGGAAGGTGCGATTGAGCGACCGGATGTTCCAGTGATAGGTTGGAGATTAGTTGGCATTGACTCCTAAATCAGGTAATCCGGATCCGGAAGTTCCTTCGTAGCCTAGTTAAAATCTTCCACTGCTACATGAACCCTTACTACTTAACTTTATCTGGTTCCTAGCCGGGTTTTTATAATATAATTCCTATTGATTGAGTGAGTTGCCTACCCACTAAAATACCTTTTAAAGAAGCGAGAAAACTACAAGCGCTAACGCGCGCTCCGGCTTTCGAGCCGTAGCCTACGCTTGCTTAGAGAAAGGGGAGTACTTTCTGATGTGCGTTCTATTATTGGCTCCTATTCCTGAGGGAGTGATCGGGATTAAGCCGCGTGGCGATACCCGAAAAAAAGAAAGGACTATTCGCTCTTTGGGGTGGGCCTTTCGTACTCCAATCCGTACGGGGAAAGGCAAATTTTTCAGCAAAATATAGTGGAGGGGGTTCCATATTCATGAAAAGCCGGGGTTGAACCATCTTACGGAACTAAGACAACAATTCTTACTAATAATAAGAAAGAGTTAAGCGCCTCCAAGGCCTATAAATAGAAGCTTCTTTCAGTCTATATTTTCAAAGAGAGACGCGAACTTAGAAAGAAAAAAAGACTTTGAGTTTTAGTTTCGATATGGATATCCACGCCCGACTTTCAAGAATTCCGCAAGAAATCTCTCAAGTGGAAGAGGAGAAGCTCGAATGGGAGCAAATGCTGGGTCTGTTCTGGGAACACATGCCGGCGATCGATCCAGAAAAGATAAGATCTCGTATGCTGGCTATACGGAATCAAATCCAAGCCCTCGAAAACCAAAAGAGGGCCCTCCTTCTCGAACAGCAGGAGCTTATTCTTGCTGTCGCACGTGATCCCCCGCAAGATGAAAAGAAATGAGCATTAGCTCTTTCTAAAAGATTCAAATAAGGAGTCCGTCGACCCAAAGTAGTGTGTGTTTTAATCCAGGGCTTTCTTTCGTGGAGATCTACTCCTATCCTAAGTAGATTGCTTTTATTTGGTGTGTTTGCATGTATCACTAGTAGTCTTCAATGCTTATGTATAATAATAAGACTTGTTCGTAAGTGCTTCAAATGAATGTGAAAGTTGAAATAAGGTGTAAGTTAAGTGTACTGGAGATGTGCTTATTAAGCCTTTCCAGCAAGCGTAGGCTCGAAAGCCGCGTTAGCGCTTGTAGTTTTCTCGCTTCCTTTATTACCAAAAAAAAAACTTGTATATACGGGTTGAAAAACGAAAATGGAGTTAGTTTCATTAAAGGAAGCAAAGCAGAGCTTAGCAGACGAAAGCGTATCGGTATCAAAGAGAAAGCCACTGTTTAGCAATCGAGCTAGCATTGAACCAGCTGCCACTTTTGAAGCTAGGAACCTAACCTCAACGCTAATCGCAAAATCCTCTAAAAAGAGTAAGGTGAGAGAAGCCCACTTATCCCACTCTCCTCTCCCCCCCCCTTGCTGGGGCGGGCCTCGCCTTTGAAGGCTACATTCGATCCCAAATATGTCAATTCAGAATCGACCAAAAGTCCAATTTCAGGGCTTAGCTTAGGCCCCTTCATTGGAATGACATGAAAAGTTTTTTTCAAAACCTAGCATTAAGGGAGTTACGACGATATACGAGAGGAACGGAGAAAAACTCTCGTGATTGGTATATAGGGGAAAATCCGTTTATGATATAGTTCAAGATCGCATCACTTTTTCTTCCTTTCTTCATGCTTTGATATTAGTCGATATAGTAAAAAATGACCATAAATCATTCGTATGTACCAAAAAAAACGTTTGAAAAAAGGTTTAGGAACTGGGTTTTCAGGAGAACCCTGAAGAACGGATCTACTAGATCGAAAGATCCATTTAATTAATTTCCATTTAAAAGGCAAATTAGAAAGTTTAAACATAAAACATAGAATAGTGAATAGAGCAAGCGTAGGCTCGAAAGCCGCTAGCTAGCTTGTAGTTTTCTCGCTTGTTCATTTTTTTTTTTACTATATGAAATCCACACTTTGACACCTAAGATTCCGTAACGAGTAGATACTTCCGCAGGAGCATAATCGATTTTCTGGTTAAATACATTACGAGATGTTTTTCCATACTTTCCGCATTCAGTTCTAGCAATTTCTGCACCTTCTGATCGACCTGAACAACATATACGGATCCCCTCAACCCCTTTTTTCATTACTAATGGAATATTCTTCACAATTTGACTAAAAATAGAACGAAATGATCTTGTTTTGTTCCTCGGTTGAAAAGAGATGTCTTGAGCAATCGGAGAAGCACTTTGATAAACAGATTTGATCTTGACCGACTCAAAAAAGGTATTAGTCTTTGTTCTATTAGACAACAAAGATCGCATTTTTTTCACTTCGTTCAAATAAGAGTTGTACCCGTACGGAATTCTTTTGTTTCTCAGTATGATCTCTATCATCATCTCTATTCCCTTTATCAATTCTCCTATCCCACCTAGGTCTATGAATTTCTCTATCAATTCCATTACCTTATCCTTACCCATGAGGTTCCAACATTTGATCCTTAATTTACCTAGGAGTTGTTCCCGGGCATCCTCAAAAAAAAGGTTCTTATACACCCCAACCCCATCCCTTGTAAAGAAAAAGGTAGCACCGAAGAAAGGAAAGAGCGAGATGGTGGTTTTTGTTCTTCCAGCGAAGCGAAGATCATTCTCTTGGCGAATGAAGTGGGTCAACCTCTTTTTGGCTTCGGCCAAACACTTTTTCTCGCTGGTCGAGCTTTCTACAAAAAAAGCGATGCGAGAACGTATTCTCAACTCGTTGCTTCTTCCCTGTGCATTCGCTCCCCCCATCGTAGATGGTTCAGCCACGCCCGGTGCCACGAAATGATTGAGAACTACGAGGGGGTCGAAATGAATTTTGTTCTTTGTATTCAATAAGTATTGCATGACCGAATAATTCAAGGAGGGACGCACTGCAGGGAGGGTCCTTTTAAGCATAGCGCTTCGCTTCCGGTTCGTCGGAAGAATCAACTGACTTCCCTCTTCTTCATTGATCTGGGGGAAAAGAAACTTGACTAACTTCGTTTTTCTGAAGGAGTCGTCATTTTCTATCAGGAAGGCTATGTCATTTACAACCCCGGCGTATTTCGGATGCTTGAAGGCCCCGCTGACCCGAAGTGATTTAGAAAGATTCTTCTTTATCGATGGTGATCGGTCATGGTATCCATAGCCTTGCTTCTTTTTCGGCCAAATCCTGATTTCGTTTTGCTTCTCCCGGTCGTCGAGCCTGATCGACTCGACTCTTTTCCCTACCCCCCGGCCTCTCACTTCGTTTCGTTCTTCTTCTGTATCGTCGCTTGAATGAAGACACCCGATCGGCCCGACTTTCCCAAATGCCCACCACCGGCCCCGGCCCTTCTCCTTTCCGGGTCTGGATTTTTTGCGTCGTTTCAGTCGTCGTGGTCGACGGGGAAGAAAGAAATGAATAAATGTTCTTTTGGGAAAATGTAGAATAATACACCTACCGAGACGAAAGCCAAAGGTGAGTCTCGTAGGTGGACGTATCGAACCGAAATAAGATCTCAGATTGACATCTTGATAGACTGATTTACCATAATAATAAATAGAGTCAATGGTTGCCGTGGGAAGAGCCGCTTCTTTCTTGCGGGGGGCTTCCATTCAGCAGCGCAGACTAGTTGTGCTCTCCGAACCGTGCTGGATAGTCACCCATCACACGGCTCTCAAACCCAACCTGTGGTGGATCCCAGGGGACAAAGTCAAAGCGCTTGATCCTTTGCCCCATACTTTGAGATGCTCCTCCCCGCCGATCAAGCAGCGACGCTGCTCGTGATAGGCTTAGCTTGTTGCCGCTATCCTTCGGTTTGGATAAGTCAAGTCCCCTCGGTCGATTCGCTCAGGTGGTCTTCCCTTATCTTCCCTAACCTTCAGACTTGTTCTGGTTTGAGAAAGGAGGCACCGGCCGAGCGCCCTAAATGAATAAGAAATGGACATCAGAGGGAATCAATGATTCTTATTCAACCGAGTTGAAGCTAGCAAGATGTCGATTACACACCGGAGGTTGGTAAGAACTGAGGGACAATGCCCCCTAACCTAAGTGGGCCTACCAGCGAAGCAACTGGTACTTGATCGGACGGGAGGCACTTTGGTTTCGTGCAAGGCCCTTGCAGCAGGAAGAGGCAGTTGTCATTTGAAAGGAAACGCCCAGCAAGCGGAGGCTAGACCGGAGCGAGCAAGAAAGCAAGCGTAGGCTCGAAAGCCGCGTTAGCGCTTGTAGTTTTCTCGCTTATTCAAAACATCAAGAAAAAAAAATGTATGAATAAAAGCACTATCGCACCTCTTACAAGCAAGCGTAGGCTCGAAAGCCGCGTTAGCGCTTGTAGTTTTCTCGCTTGGTTCTTCAACATTTTCCATTCTATCATTTGTTTGACAACTTAAACTAGGCTCTACTTTAGATAGCTTTTCGGTCAACATCAAAAAAGGTCAGGGGCGCGTCGGAACGGTCGGTGGCTGCTTAGTCTCATTCGAGAGTCTAATCTCTTTGTACTGCTTTTTTTTTTTCAAAGAAAAAAAAAGAAAAGAAGGAGGTCGATTTAGGCTCCTTCCCTTCCACTGCATAGCTGCGCTATAAGGTACTAAGAGC
>FWPY01000076.1:55000-60000 GCA_900174645.1 Sonneratia alba
GCTGAGGACATCCCCGAAGAGCAGGGGATTTCGTGACATTTCTGATTGGCTGTCTTGTGTTTCTAATAAGTTGTTTAATAGTTGGCATGTTGAATCGTATACATAATGAATGGGCTGGTTTAGATCGATCCTAACCGGCTGCTTATGAATTACTTCTCTATTTAATAGATCAATAGAATATTATTAAACCCAGTAATAAAAAGTTAAGTAAAAAATCTCCAGTTGCGGATTTGCGCAGGATTACTGCTATTTTTAGTCAACCGCTACAAGATCAACAATTCCATAAGCTTGGGCTTCTGTTGCTGACATAAAAACATCCCTTTCCATATCTTCGGATACAACCCATAAAGGTTTGCCTGTTCTTTGTACATAAACCCTTGTGATGCTTTCGCGCAGTTTCAATAGTTCTTCTGCTTCCAGGATAAATTCTCCCGTTTGTGCCTCATAAAAAGAACTCGCAGGTTGATGTATCATTACCCTGATGATATAACAAACAAAAGGTTCCTCTATCTCGGATGATGAGGTGAGGAGAAGAGATAAAGAATTAAAAAAAAGATAGAATTGAGCAACCGTACAGGCATAGGCGTCTTTTGCACATTGCATAAGGCTCCACAATGGGATTCGCTTTGACCTTCCATCAAAGAAAGAGAAAATAAATATATAGATATAGGGTTTATTTTCTCAGATCCGGGTCGGCAAATGATCCAATTACCATCCTTCCTTTCGGGACAGTTAAAAAAGACTATGATGGCTCCGTTGCTTTTTATATATTTATCTCGTTTGTGATTCAGCAATCCCAAAGTTTTTTCGTACTCTTTCATAACAATACCAAAAATATTGTCAAAAGTCTTCGGGGTGAAAACAAAAAAGTTTGTGACGCTGAAAAGGCCCCGGAAAAAATCGGGAATACCCTTTAAAGAAAACTGGCCATTGAAAGCATTCCAGCAAGCGGAGGCTACGGCTCGAAAGCCTACGCGCGCTAGCGTGGTCCCAGCGGGAGAACAGTTTTTAACTGTTGGTACCAAAAATAAAGCAGCTGAGGCGTGAACAAGAAGACCAGGTTCTCGGCATCTCAGAATCAGAAGGAAGGTCTCATTCCAGTTGGATTTCCATGCCTGCAGGAAAGATAGAAGATCGGGAATGCCGAATCTTAATAATATCTGTTTGTGATTCAAAGCAAAGTGCTTGAACTGAACCTAAACGCCCTTGGTACCGAGCGAGGATTGGGGGATCACTTTCATCCGAATCGCCTTGCTCTGCCCCTGGCTCTAATGGATCTTCCTTTCACTCGTTAGTTGAAATGTCAGATCTTTCACTCACTGAACACTCACCTAATCTACACTAAACCTTTCTAAGAGAAGGCTTTTCATGTCAACTAACTGACGCTTTATCAATTCCTTCCTTTAATCTGCCTTGCTCCTATATACAGGATACCACCGAACCAAAGGTGCGTAGCGGATTCAACCTGAACTACGTGAGAAAGCTAGTCGAATCCTTACTTTTTGTTATCCCGCTCCTGAGCCATAGCCACTAGGATCAGAAGTAACGGCTACTTACTTTAGATCACTTTCATCCGCATCTCTTTCTTCGCTAAAGCCCTTCTCTTATGCCGGGTCTGGGGGAGAAAGAATGGAATCTGCCTGGAGCGAGCCAGGTCTGGGATCTTTCCCCATAGCCTTCTTTATTCTTTATCGCCTGGTCTTTCTTTCGTATGGGACGTGGGATCCTTCTTTCCTAAATCCATTTACCTTGCTAGCCTAAGGCTTAAGAGTTATCCCTTCTAACCAAAAGGAAACCAATGCCATCCTCAAATAACCCGATGGCGTACGAATATCTGCTTCGAAAGGACCAAGATAGTCTTTATTTACGCTATTCTTCGCATCTCGAGAGAAGCAATCGATTAGTGAGCATCCCATCTCATAAGGAAAGCCTTAAGGCTTGGTTGCGGGGGAGAAGGACTAAGGATCAGTCTAATGGGACCTATAGGAGATATACGCTTTTGTTAGTGAGTTGCCTGTCCTCGGGCTGAACTGCTGACTGACGAAATGACTTATTAAGAGTAGCCTAGCAATGCTCAAAGATCACGCCTAGCGGGAAGGATTGCTGCTAGATTCTATACCAACGCATTCTCTGACTTTCCTTCGAGAAGGAAGAAGGTAAGTCGATGGAACTGACCGAAGAGAAGGAGAACGATTTCTTACCTTTCTGCTTTGCCTTTGCTTTAATGCGCCCGCCTTGAAAAAGGACGATTTGGCTTTGAAAGGAATTCCTCTCTTGCAGCTAAAGGAAGAATTGTTTTCGAATAAGCTGTTTGAAGGAATTGAATCCATAGTCAAACTACACCCATGCACAAAAGAGTTAATCCTTGAAGAGCAGGTATATAAGGCATAGAATCGGACGACGGAGGGAGCTCTTACTGCTCGAGAAGGAGCTGTGAGACTTATGTTCTCGCATCCGCAATCGAAAGGGCAGGGACTGATTAGACGCTCTCCTGGCATAAGTGGTATCATATTTTCGAACTAATGGCACTAATCCAATAGTAAGGAAATCCACGCAAGGAAAGGACAGTGTGGCATATTATTATATATATATATACGATGAATGTGCAGCTAGGAGAGCCAAGATTCTTTACTTGAAGACTTCAGCGCTAACGCCATTTGACAGCTACCGAGGTTTTTATTCCAAGCATGAACTCCTACTAGTTGATTGAATCAAAGTCTTCACTCCCCGATTCCTTTAAGAGGAGGGAAGAAAGCCCCCTTCTTTCTTGAGGAGTTGCTCAGGGCAATAAGACCAGGCATCAAGGCGATGAATAGTAAGCACTTATTGTGACAACAGAAGGAATAGCTCTAGTTGAGTCGACTTTGATTCCTCTGGTTTCAGCTCGTGTGAAAATGCTTGCTGTCTTCGCTCATTCAAACAAGAAGTGGGAAACTTCTGCTAATGGCACACGGACGGCTCACCTTCCTCCACTACACATGAATGGTCACTCGAATTGGATATGTAACGCGTAACAAGAATGCCAAGCGCAATAGCACAAAGGGCAGGTGGAAAAGAAAATCCATCTTGAAAGTCACCTCTTGACCAATGGTACTAGTTCGCGTCGGTTCATGCCATAAACGAGATTGACCCAGAGTGTAGTTGGTGTAAGCGTAACCGTCTGGTCTTGTTCGCTATCAGCTCAAGCTGCTGGGGGAATATCTTGATTTTGCTATGGCTATGGAATCTGCTCCTCTTAGATCATCTATAGAATCCGCTGGTATAGTGGTATAGAATAGGCTTTTTTCGGGGCAAATGCCACAGAAGGAAGATAAGAGGCTGTTCTATCTTTCCTGAAGCAAGGAACTTCTTGACCAACTGCAATTTGATTGAGTGAGTTGCCTCTCCTCGGGAGAATTTGCTTGCCTTTAGGCATATAGCATTAGCAGTCGATTAGTGAGCACTCGGTTAATCATTTTGTGGTAAAGTAAAGAGAGAAAAACTCCTTCTTTCTCTTCTATAGCTAACGGAGGCGTGAACAAGAGCTTATTTCAAAGCTTCTTCGAATGCCTCTACCCGCAATGGCTAATTACTTCAAGTAAGGGTCCGGCTTGAGCCAGGTATGAGACTAGCTTCTAGTAGCCACCCTTGCTCCAACAGATTGAATGGGAATGGGTCAGCACGGTGCAGCCTATATGAGGCAGCCTTGCGCTGTTCACGTCACAGCCACTATGTTGCCTGTGACTATACCTACGATATTCTTTTTGATCGTAGCTAATTCTGATTCAATTGTGACAACAGCCGATAAGCAAGCAGCTTGTATTCGTATAATAAGAAGAATGCGGTGCTTCCTGCTTTCAGGAAAGTGAGGCACTAAAGGTATTGGATTCCGCTTGAGCTAATGAACCAGGAGTTGTTCCCAGTGAAAAGGAATTGTTAGAGTCCGACTGCCCTGCGTTAAGCATATAGCACATGAATCAATAGAGGAAGAAGTAGATGGACCATGATCGGATGTGGGAGGATATCTCATACTAAAGAAAGAGCTCTCTCTTATGCAATAGCTCAGTAAAGAGTTCATTCTTTGACTCCTAGTATGAGTGTGAAAAGGCAGTCAAGCAAGGTGCGTAGCTGGCTTGTTAAAGGATGGAAAGGTATCCAGAAAGCACAAGCTATGATATAGGCGCCCTCTCACCTAATACCCGCTACTAAGGATTGAAAGTAGCACAGCTATAGAACTCCAGATCTACGAATAGCCGCGGGCAAGCACCTTTAACAAGCAAGTAGCTAGCTTCCACCTAACTTACGCCCTATTCTCTCAACAATAAAGGTCGACCCCCTTAAAAAAATGAAGGCTTACTCTGCTGCAGCGGCCCCCGCGCTCCCCGGTAACAGGGCGTTGAGCAAGGTTTTGTAGGCATATGATTAAGCATAACGTGCATATCGCATAGTTTGAGCAAGCGAGAAAACGGAAAGCGCGCGCGTAGGCTTTCAGCAAGCTAACGCTTGCTCCTACGGTTCCAATACCGACAGCAGCTACAGAGAAATGCACGGGATCAGCTGAGCGTGCCAGCAGCTATCATACGCGCAATTTGCTTCCCATACGAGAACCATACTCGTCTACAAAAACGACAAGCAAACCCGAAAACTGAAAAGACCAGCCTTGCATGTTGAAGGTCCGAAAGCGCCATTCCTACAGGCATGGTAAATTAATAGTATTCCATTTCGGCAAAAAGGATCTACCCAACGAAAGTACCGAGTACGATAGATTTGGGGTATCATGGTTAAAGCGCTAACGAGCAAGAAAGGAAATAGAGTTGATACCCGATGTCGGTAGGAAGTACTACGCAGGCTCATCAAACAGCGCTAAATAGGGGGAAATGGGCGAGAAAAGCTAACCCAATGCCAGCTATATTCTACAAAGAAATCGATATGGCACAACACTCTATAGCAACTGCAATCATCCAAAGCCTGATAACGGTACACCGTCTCCTGCAAATTGAGCTGACGCTCTCGTCTCTAGT
>FWPY01000076.1:72500-75000 GCA_900174645.1 Sonneratia alba
GCATTAGCAAAAGATGGGCTGCCACGGAATGGAAGAAGTCATCAATAATAGCTGTTGATTTAGAAGAATACATCCTGCTGGTGATTCTATCCCAATTACTGAAATTCACATCTTTTTTAGAAAACATCATGTTAAGATTTCCCTTTTTTCGTTTGTGTGGTACAAGAAAAACATATTGGGGCCTCACCATTTCCGTGAGAGATCCGATCTCAGTTGTTTTCAACTTAATCTCCTTCTCAATCGGTAGGGCTCTTGGAGGAAATTGGATCCAGGTTGGTCCGGAAAGTCATGGGAGAGGCAGGCAAAGTGAAATAAAATAATATACAGGTGCTACTATAGAATCTTATGAATCAAGCACGGCACACTTTCTATATCTCCTCCGTCTACAAGGTGAACAGCTTAGCTTACAGCACAGCGTGTTCGCCACCACACCGGCTGGCTGGTGCATTGGCCTTACCGTAAGAGGGCCGAGAGGAGCAAGCGGAGGCTAGACCGGAGCGAGCAAGAAAGCAAGCGGAGGCTAGAACGGAGCGAGCAAGAGAGCAAGCGTAGGCTCGAAAGCCGGAGCGCGCTAGCTAGCTTGTAGTTTTCTCGCTTACTTTTTTTCTCTCTTCTACCAAAGATCAGTAGATTGAACACTAACCCAATCCCGACAAAGTTAAAAGTGGAATCGATTCGATCATTCAAGTCCGATAGCATTTATCTACGCTAGGATCGACCTACGTTACCAGCTTTCTTCTTTTATGTAAATTGTCGATTTCGGTCGGGAGACTACTCTACTCTAGAAAGATTGATTCCAAAACCACAACTGTACACCACCAAAGGGAAAGAGTAAATTCGCGCATACTAGCCAAAGATCTAAAGGTCTCACCCCAGGAACCTACAAAGGATAAACCGCTTTCGGTGGAAACTAGATCCTCGAAGCCTTTTCTTTTTCTTTTTCACTTTCTTTCCACCCACAATACAAGATTGAAACTGACCTTTGACATTCCGCACCTCTGAGAACTCAATATGAAAGAGAAAGGTCTTCCTTTAACCCCGAAAGTCGTCCTGTAGATAGGTTTCTCACCGGTCGCAGAAACTCTTTTAAGAAAAAGGCTTCCCGAGACGCCTAAAGTAAACTATCTGATGGTCTGAGAAGTGTCGGTTCCATAAAGTCTTTCTACTCCAGGACGCACGACACCTTTCCCAGCAAGCTACGGCTAGACCGGAGCGAGCAAGAAAGCGGCTCGAAAGCCTACGCGCGCTAGCTAGCTTGTAGTTTTCTCGCTTGTTTAAAGTTAAAGCTAATGCCAAATCTTCCTATTTAGGAACTTCACTGAAAACTGGGGAAAGGACAAATGCCACAGAAGTAAGACCAGAAAGAGCTCTTGCCTCCAACTCAAAAGAGAACAGAGCGTTCCTTCCGCAACGCAAGGACGATATCTTTCGTAGCAGCCAAGGATGAGTTCGATCCATTAGGTTCTTCAATTTGTTCAGAAAAGAAACGAGAGACAAGAAAACATCTTTGATTACGATTAAAAGAAACACTCTCAAATAGCCCAAGATCAAATTTCGGGTCATTTCTTGGTGAATATGATCTGCCATAATCTCTTCGATCCCTTTTTTTATGTGCCAGAATAGAAAGAGATTTGATAGGAAAATGGGAGAGACTTTTTTTTTGTATATGATAATCAAAGGGACTGGGAAAGTTGCAGTAATTCTTTTGAAAAGCCCGATTCTCTTTGTCTTCGAGCTTTCATTCCTCAATCCACTGATTCGTTCCTTCATATACCTCCCCACCAATAGATAGATACAAATGGGAATAACCGAACCACGTCTACAAAATGCCAGTACCATGCAGCTGCTTCAAAGCCAACGTGATGCTCCTTGGTCAGATGACCAAGATATTGGCGAATACCACATATGATCGAGAAAAGAGTACCTATAATCACATGAAAACCATGAAAGCCAGTTGCTAAAAAAAAGGTAGAACCATAAATACTATCTGAAATAGTGAAGGGTGCTTGATAATATTCCATTCCTTGAAAGCCAGTGAATACTAGAGCCAGTGAAACGGTAGCTACTAAAGCGTAAACTGCTCGTTTTTCCTTCCCCGCGAGTATAGCATGATGAGCCCAAGTTACGGCAGCTCCGGATGAAAGGAGAATAGGGGTATTAAGAAAAGGGATTTCCCAAGGATCTAAAACCCCAATCCCTTTTGGGGGCCAAATACCTCCGATCTCTACCGTAGGCGCCAAAGAAGAATGAAAAGAAGCCCGAAAAAAAGCAAAAAAGAACATAACCTCCGATACGATGAACAGAATAAAACCATATCGAAGTCCTAATTGTACGACTTTGGTATGATGTCCTTCCAACGTGGATTCACGTAGAACATCGCGCCACCATACGAACATGGTATATAGGATAAATATGAGGCCCAAACTGAGAAGTGTTGCACCCCCTTGAAATGGGTGCATGTACATCACACCTCCAACGGTGGTTGCCAAAGCTCCGAGTG
>FWPY01000076.1:82500-87500 GCA_900174645.1 Sonneratia alba
TCGTTTCGGAGTGCCATCCAAGATTATCACAGATCATGGTGTCCAATTTGGTGCAGAATTCTCTGATTTTCTGCAGGGGTACGGGATTCAGCACCATCGGTCGTCGCCTTACCGTCCCCAAACCAATGGAGCTGTAGAAGCTGCGAATAAGAACCTCAAGAACATATTGGCCAAGATGGTCGAACGAGGCCGGGACTGGGCCGAAAAGCTACCAATGGCCTTGTGGGCTTACAGGACTTCCGCCAGAGTCTCCACAGGATTCTCGCCATTCTCGCTGGTGTACGGAACTGAAGCAATCCTGCCAGTTGATCTGCAAGTGCACTCAACCAGGGTGTTGACTGAGGGGCAAGTCAACGAAGAAGAGTTGCTCAGGTTGCGCAATGAAGAATTGGAATTGCTCGATGAAAAGAGGCTCGTTGCTATGGCTCACATGCAATCATACCAAAGGCGGATCACTCGAGCGTTCAATAAGCGCGTCGGGCCAAGGAATATAAAAGAGGGGGACTTGGTGCTCAAAGAGATCTTGGAAAGTTCCGTCGATCCAAGAGGAAAATTCCGTCCCAAGTGGACGGGACCATATGTAGTCAAAACCCTCACAAAGGCGGGGGCGGCATGGCTGGCGGACCTTGATGGGAATGGTTTCACGAATCCCACCAACATCGACAAGCTAAAGAAATTCTACCCGAGCAAGCGGAGGCTAGAAAGCCGGAGCGAGCAAGAAAGCGGCTCGAAAGCCGCTAGCGCGCTAGCTAGCTTGTAGTTTTCTCGCTTTCTTTATCCTTATTTGAAGTGCCATTCCGCAGGGCCCCTCACCGTAAAGGTGGTCGGGGTGATCCTGTAGAATATCCGTTCGCTCGTGGTAGACCCGTTGTCTCTTTTGAGACAGGGCAGCCATTGGGTTATCTGTCGTCTTGGCCTCTCTTCACACTGAGTCACCATTTAGTGCTTCAGTATTGTGCAGAGAAGGTGTATCCGGGCAGATATTTTGACAGGTACGCTATCCTAGGCGATGACATATGTATCGCTGATAGGAAGGTTGCGTCCGTATATCATCAGGTCGTGACAGATCTTGGTGTAGATATTTCTATACCTAAGTCTCTTGTCTCCGATTCTGGTGGTGCTGAATTTTCAAAGCGTTTTAGGTGTCATAATTTGAGTGTGGATTTATTAAGATGGAAAGCCTGCCGAAGACTTATAGGCAAGGAAAGGGAGGAAAGTGAGTAACTAGGGCGGTAGCGGAAACTCAAATCTACGATCGGGATCAATTATTCGTTTTATGAATGCTTTAGTTTAGTGTCACCATACTTCAAGCATCGAAAAGTAGGTTTTTTTAGCATTTTAATAAGCCAATTAATCGACCTTGAATGTGACGTGAATACGGTTGAGATTCTAAACGTGTATGAGGAAGCGAGAAAACTACAAGCGCGCGCGTAGGCTTTCGAGCCGCTTTCTTGCTCGCTCCGGCTTTCGAGCCTCCGCTTGCTTGACACTGAACTCCCAACGGTTGAGGCTAATTCATCAGAATCTGAACCAGGCCAAAACTTGCACTCTTGGTTATAGTCCCTTGCCTTGACCCCTTACCATAGTCCCTGTCTCTTACGATCCAGCCTTCCCTTCTGCCTTTCCTAGGGTTGGAGTGCTAAGATCTTTATTTTAGTTTTTTGTAATTCCTCATAGGTCAAGTTACTGTTACTCTGCCTTACTTTTTAAGGTAATTGAGTAAGTGGAGGCGAGTGAGCAATTAGCCTTTTGTTCCATCCCGTAGGCCGGTGAGCCAGTAGGAGTCTTCTCTGGCCCTGTAACTTTTACGTGCCTTCGCCCCTTAAGCAAGAAGATAAGCAAACAGGCCAGGTTACGTGGCTAACGATTAAGGTATAATATAAAGAAGGCTAAGAGGTATCTATCTTTATTGTCTTCTTCTCGAGCCAAAGAAAAGCTATCTAATTCATTGCTCCTATGAATGTGCAGCTTCTTTTATAAAAAAAAAAGCAGTTTATTCTTTTCGCCTGAAAACATATCTTGCGGATCTTACCTATGAATGCCTATTTGCTTTCTTTATTCCTTCATTCATGGAAAGCTTTCTATCATCTTCTTTAACGAGACTTGTTACAAGTGATGAACCTTCCCCCTATTCGTCGATCTAGCCATTGTCTTAGTCGGCAGCGCTCGAGAAGGCAGATCCATAGGAATGAAGCCAGCCATCCCATGGAAGATGGGTGGTGGAGTCGAAAGGCTTTTAGCAGGCCATTGAATGGACAAGGCCGTATACCTCTGGATACGGCTTATCTAGGTCTTTTTCAGAGTGTAGCATAGCTCTCCCCTCAGTTTAAGGAAGGTCCTCCTCTCCTAAAGCTAAAGCCATAAGCATATGTTTCTTAATATCTTTCAATAGAATATGTTTTTTCCTAAAGGTTGTAAGGATCTTCAAGGAAAACCATCAATTATAACAATACCAGTAATCCCGTAGATAAGTTCATACCTGGGCTAGCTTGTATAACAGTCATAAGGAGGCTCCTGCTAAACGGTTAATAGCAGTTCCCTTTCTTATTCTTAATTCTTAATGATAATGATCTAAACGATCTCCCTGTTCCATAAGGGCTGGACCGGTCGGTTCCCTCCCCCTCTTTCTTGCTAAGCCTTTCTATCTAGTCCATCTTCTGCTTCGGACAAAGACAAAGCAGTTATCTTCTTATCTCCTGAGAGTTCCCTTAGAGGACTATTGAAAATGGCAGGAAGTCAAATAGGCAAGCATCCTCCTTTACTATTACATGCATATGAACTGTACCTATTATAAGGAAAACTGTATAAACCTTTATATGGATTGTAAGCAAAAGTCTCTCTCCCTTGCGCGCTTGGGAAAGGCACTATATGCTTGAAGCCGGCTCTCCTTAAGATTTAAGGATTTTCTTTTTTCTTCCGAAATAGAAAAAATCCTTTTTTACCTATCTTTCTCCAAAAGGATCTCCTGGTCCTATCGAACCAGCTATTTCACCCTTGTCCTGTCCCTGGGGGAGAAGGACCAACAACCAATGATCTTGTTCATTCATATCCACCCGTCCGCTAGCGACTAAGGAGGAGCGGCATCTTTTCCTCCCCTGCCCGGGCTCCCATCCATCACTAGCTCCATATAGTCCCCATGGAACCATCCGATCTAGAGCGAGCCTCAAACGAGATCTTTCTTCCTTTCATCCACTCCTTCAATCCATTCATTACTCCGCTAGCCAGCTAAGCTAAAGCTAGCCTTCCACCCGGGCATTCAAAGCAATCTTCTAAACCGACTTCGCACTCTATTTTATCTCCCCCTCTCTCTCCAGCCGGGGAAGGTCAACTAATCTCGATCCAATGTTCTCCTCTCCTAGCTCCATTTCCGGAAAATGACGCGGAAGCAGCTGACCTAGGTGAACCTAGCCTTCGAGGGAAAGCAAATGAGCTTTCACTTTCAGAAGTAGCTATCTCTTCAACCCGGCGAGAAAACTACAAGCGCTAACGCGCGCTCCGGCTTTCGAGCCTCCGCTTGCTAGGGCAAACTATTCATCTTTCTTTCCATCGATTGGATCCAATGCATTGCCATCTCCAGACCCAGATTCTTTCATTTCCCGGCCCGGAACGGGATACAAACTCGCCGAAGCAGTCTATCCTTCGAACCGATTCAAGCTCCTTTGCAGATACGGAGCCGGACCGAAGCAATGAAGAAGGTGAACTCCCAACGTTGCTTGTCATTCCACACCCGGGTATCGAATCCGAAGAATGCAGTAAGCTACCTCTCACCCCTCACTGGATATTGAAGCTTCAAGGCATCGACCGCATCAACTAATCCATTTCCAGTGCTTGGCGGGCCTCTGCTCCAAGGTAATCTCTTCCATCAGCTGGGCATCTCATTGATTCACCATCCCTCGAGGGGCAATAAGGAGCCGAAAGCATGCATGGGTCTAGAACCCCCATCCGATTCAGTGGAAGCTAGAAAGAGTGGTTTGCAAAAGTATCCGACATGTGTGGTGGTCTCAAGTAGTTTTCTCGCTTTGGTTATAGTAAACCGCCGCTTGCCCAGTAGCGCTACTTTTTTGTCATAAAAAATGAAAGCTCATTCCCTCTCTCAGTTAGTTGGTTAGCTAGTTTTTCTTTTCTTTTATAGAAACTCTTTCGCCAGGTGCTTTTTATTATTTAAAGATTTACGAAAGAAAGCCGGTCACCGATGGCTAAGAACCATTTCTCACTTGTGAAGCCGCAAGGAAATAGGAGGTTGCGGCCTATGCCCAATCTCTAATCTGGGAAGTGACCCATGTGGGTATATTTTCCTCGATTTTGTTATTTGAGAAGTGGATTCATTATCCACTCGATCATCTAACAAATCCGACTTTGTATTTCAATAGGGAACATTTTAGCAAGGTTAATAATGGAGGACCTTTTTGGGAATCCATGGCCGAGCTATTTGATAAACTCCCTACTGGTGAGGAACTTCTAACTGAGATATTAATAAATACACTAGACTAGGTTGCACAAACAAAAATTGTTTTTCTATCAAGCGAGAAAACGGAAAGCGCGCTAGCGCGCTCCGGCTTTCGAGCCTACGCTTGCTGCCCGGAAAAGTTTTTATAAGATAAAAAAGGTCCGTTGAGCGCCTCATGACTATGTCATAATAGATCCGAACACTTGCCCCGGATCGACTTCCAGATCATAATTGCTCTAGTGAATAACTAAATAAAATAGACGGGAGATGGAAGAGAAAGAAACTAATTATAAACATCTCTCATAGGTTCACTAATTACTTGACTGTTGGCGGGTTTCTTTGTATGTGTTGTCCGGAAAGAGGAGGACTCAATGATTATTCGTTCGCCGGAACCAGAAGTACAAATTTTGGTAGATAGGGATCCCATAAAAACTTCTTTCGAGGAATGGGCCAAACCGGGTCATTTCTCAAGAACAATAGCTAAGGGCCCCGAGACTACCACTTGGATCTGGAACCTACATGCTGATGCTCACGATTTCGATAGCCATACCAG
>FWPY01000076.1:92500-95000 GCA_900174645.1 Sonneratia alba
TACCAGATCGGCTAATGCTCCCAGGTTGATGCGATGTATTCCACCAGTTGACTGAAGACTTGATTATTGGTATATCGATCAGTCCAGCACGGATTGAAATAGAAGCCGGTTCGACAGGAAGCTTTTGAAAACGCAGTGCACCCAGGTAAATAAGGAACGAGATGAATACTGAGGTTAAACGAGCGTCCCACACCCAAAAGGTGCCCCACATAGGTCTTCCCCGAAACCCCCCAGTAACTAAGGTAAACAACGTAAAAAAAGCACCTATTTCTATACCGGTTCCGGAAGAGCGAAGAAAAAGGGGATGTTTTGTTAATAGGAACAATAAAGTCTTTATAGCCGTAGCGATATAAACAAGAATACTCATCCGAGCCGCAGGAACATGTACATACGGAATACGAGAATTTCCACCTTGTTGAAAATCTAGTGGTGCTACCCGAAGACTTAAATGAATAGCCATCGCTGTTAAGAACAACCGAGATCCAATGATAATTTGCGCGTAGCTTCTGGTCTTTGACATCAAAAAATAAGGTTGTAATAACGAAAAGGACATGTGATAATTTGGTCCTAGCTAGTAGAACAAGAAAGACATGGATCTATATTCAATACGCAATCAAAGGATTTCCCCCAAGCAAGCGGAGGCTAGAAAGCCGGAGCGAGCAAGAGAGCAAGCTACGGCTAGACCGGAGCGAGCAAGAAAGCGGCTCGAAAGCCTACGCGCGCTAGCTAGCTTGTAGTTTTCTCGCTTCCTCAGGCTTTGTTTTCGCTCCGCTCGTGCGTGGCGCTCCTTGCTCGCGGAGCGGCATACCGGAAAAACCCATCCCGCTACTAGATTCATTCCTTAAGAATGAAATCAAAGAGACTTTTTTCAATCTCCCCCTTTACCTGATAGTTTACCGAGCAAGCGTAGGCTCGACCGGAGCGAGCAAGAAAGCAAGCGGCTCGAAAGCCGCGTTAGTGCTTGTAGTTTTCTCGCTCCCATTCGCTATCATAATGTCGAACCATTTTTCTGTATTAAACACATTCAAATGTTACTTCCCTCCCCGAGGCGGTGTCTTCTTTCTGTACCCCTTAGGCTGTTGTAAATCAAGCATTTCGGCTGGTCGATGGTGTACTTCTTTCTTTTTCTTTAACAACCTCTTTGAATTCCGTAGCTCTTTCGATCAGCTTCGTAAACTTGGTGATTCCAACCGGGACCAATGCACACCGCATATCATACTGCAGTCCCCTAACTTAAGTGGCGACTCACTTTTCGATTAGAGCAGCTCGCCTTCTTCTTATCCAAAAGTCCCTGTCCCTCACTTCAAATGTAGACTCCCGTATGTTTAGTTGAATCAACTACAGAAAGTCAACAGCACACAACTTGGGGCCATGCTCCTTTAAAGAGGGTTCCCCCCGCCCCCTGCCAATACATATGGCAGAGGTTCCATGCTTTAGCCCGTTTTCTTTTGACTTTTTGGAGTTCGGGGCGCAGGTTCAGGCAAGCGACTTCCGTTTTCTCTATCAACCTAAGTTGAAGAAAGGGGGGGGGGAAGAGCGAACTTTAAATCCATACATAGGAGTGCGTGAGAGCCTCCGCTAAGGAAAAGGATTGAATGCGCGTACCTCTGCGAGTGGCATCTCCTAGGCCTATGCTACGATCCGGGGATCTAAGCAAGGTGGCCTGATATTTATTTCCTTTTTGCCGGTTCATCAAACCGCACTCGCCCCCTTATTTGAGTTAGGGGCAACATAGGCCGAGTAAGGGCCCATTCTGCCCTTTAGAGATAGGGGCGAGTCAGCTAGTGCCATTTTTCTTTAAGGCTGAAAGTCCTACATATACCGACGGCTCCTTCAACATGCCAAAAGCAGAGCGGAAGGAGAACCGAGTGTCTTGTTTTTTGCACATGGTTCAATTTTTTTTCAAGGCTGTGATGACTCACTCCGAGCCCCCTATAAACATAAAGGCAACCGAGACAAAGCGAGAAAACTACAAGCGCTAACGCGGCTTTCGAGCCGCTTTCTTGCTCGCTCCGGTCTCCCCGTAGCTTGCTGGGACCACGCTAGCGCGCTCCGGCTTTCGAGCCGCTTTCTTGCTCGCTCCGGTCTAGCCTCCGCTTGCTCCCTAGTACTCCCAACAACTAGAGAGGAAATAAATGCCTTATGATCTGAATCCCGAACACTACAACGATAGATGTATGTAAATTTCAGGCAAAAAATAAAACATTTTTTCGGTATCATGACCTGGGACCCGAAGAGCGTGTTCAATCCGCCAACAAAGCCGTTTTTTTTTACCTTATTGATGATTTTAGAATTGGAGCTTACGAGCCAACTGCCCCCCTTATTCGCAACCATTTCCTCGGGCTAAGTTCAGCTGTTGAAACTCGGCAAGCTCATCTTCCCGAGGTAGAGTGGAATACACGAGCACTTCAACATGCTTGCCTGAGACCACTGCTCACCATAGGCGTGTGTATGAACTAATACAAACTGAAAACTTGTTAGTTCATATGCAAGTGACGTG
>FWPY01000076.1:102500-117500 GCA_900174645.1 Sonneratia alba
ACTATATCTTTTCTTTTTCTTTATCTCTCCTCTATGGAAAGAGGGGATGATACGTAGCCTGGTATACCGGATCGTTTGGTCAACGAGACAGACGTACGTAAGTCGACATAGCTCCATGTATATGTTCTTTGTAGCTAGAACCCATCAAAAAAATGAAATGAAATAAGAATGGTGAGCCTAGGGCGACGAACATGGCTCAAGAGTTTCTATACAAAGCCCTTCTCTTCTTCACTCAAAGAGGCAATGCACCTGGTACTTGATTCAACAATAAAGAATGAATCTTTTGGTTAGAAGTTATACGGACTAACTAAAAGGAAATGCCACGCTCCGCGTGTCACGAGATATGGAGCGAGAAAACTACAAGCGCTAACGCGGCTTTCGAGCCGCTTTCTTGCTCGCTCCGGTCTAGCCTCCGCTTGCTCCTCTCGGCCCTCTTACGGTAAGGCCAATGCACCAGCCAGCCGGTGTGGTGGCGAACACGCTGTGCTGTAAGCTAAGCTGTTCACCTTGTAGACGGAGGAGATATAGAAAGTGTGCCGTGCTTGATTCATAAGATTCTATAGTAGCACCTGTATATTATTTTATTTCACTTTGCCTGCCTCTCCCATGACTTTCCGGACCAACCTGGATCTGCTCCAAAAAAACCAAGGGAGGCGGCAGCCCCCACCTCCACAGCCACAGCATGGAGGAGCAGCTCCTTAATCCGCACTACAATCAATCAAAAAATTCTCCAGATCGATATATGATGCTAAACCGAGACCGAGATAGAGAGAGAGGGCTGCCCGTTGGCTCTTCGAGACAAAAGCACTCATAGGAATGGTGCGAATTCCCATGTTATTTCTAGTCTCGTTTGCTTTCGAGAGCCTCCCCCTCCCCGTCTCTTACAAAGCCGTCATCCTGGATTTTATTTTCCGTATGCCGGGGAAAGTGCCTCACCTTTCTACATTAATATTTTTATATAATCTATAAAACAGAATGAAAAGCCCGAGTGGAAACACAAAAAAGGAGAGAGGGGCGAGAAAACTACAAGCGCTAACGCGCGCTCCGGCTTTCGAGCCGTAGCCTCCGCTTGCTTTCTTGCTCGCTCCGGTCTAGCCTCCGCTTGCTGGAGAATCTTTATAAAAAAATATCTCTGACAAAACGCAATTCGTCGAAGGGAAAAAAAAAAAGAAGAGAAAGAAAGGGAAGCAAGCGTAGGCTCGAAAGCCGCGTTAGCGCTTGTAGTTTTCTCGCTGGATAAAAAATAGAAAGAATCTAAATAAAGACGCATACGCGGGAAGGGGCCCCACTACTTCTTCATTCAGGAGGGGGGGAGAGACTAGCCTCAATACTTCCCACTGGGCGAGAGGTGCACCTAACCCACCTACCCACTCATCAATCACGGTGTTCAGCTGACTTGCACTGATAGACCCCTGTCGTATTGGAATTAGGCGCCCATCTTCTTACTGTTGTCAACTAATCTCTTTAATGTTCGATTCTACTCTATGTTAGAACATTTCTGTGAATGCTATTCTGATCTAAGTGGTCTTATTCTGTGTCCCGTGCTAGGAAGCATTACTCCTCTTTTCATTCCAAATTCAAGAATACGACCGATACGATTGATTGGTCTGTGCGCCTCTCTTATTACTTTTTTGTATCCCCCTGTTCCTCGGATACAATTCGATCCTTCTACTGCCAAATCTCAATTTGTGGAAAGCCTTCAATGGCTTCCTTATGAAAACATCAATTTTTATTTGGGTATAGACGGTATCTCTTTCTTCTTCGTGATATTGACTACATTTCTGATCCCTATTTGCATTTTAGTGGGTTGGTCTGGTATGAGAAGTTATGGGAAAGAGTATATTACAGCATCTCTAATTCGTGAATTTCTAATGATCGCCGTGTTCCGCATGCTGGATCCTCTACTATTCTATGTTCTTCCCGAAAGCGTGCCAATCCCTATGTTGTGCGGAGCTGAGCATCTTATATTCGCTGGGATAAAGCTTTTCCTCTGCAGGGGCCTTGTGCAGTAAACCCCCTACGGGCGGTCGTCCGTCATCGTAAAGTAGTCCCCGCGAAGCTTTCGGGAAGAGGGGTAGTCTTGTGTGTAAGCAACGCATTTCTGGTCGAACCCGCCCAACCCAACTAAGAAGAACCGAACCTGACAGACACATCTTTTTCCTTTTGGGGGGGTACTCCGAGTAGTGGGTACCTCGTAGGACCTCGACCCGCCTACTCGGGTCTTGTATGGATATGCAGGAAGGGGTGCTCCTAGGTGTGTATAGGGGTTGTGTTTGTTCGCGAGAATGGATTCCTCGTCAAGGGGGGTGTGGACACACTTGCGCGAATTCGGGTAACGGCTACAAGGGATAAATCGAAAGGAAACTGTACCCGACCAGGGATGGACGTAAACTCGTAAGCTACCGAGGGTAGGGATAATCGTCCAGGTCTTATTGTGAAACAAAAAAGCCGCCCCGCCACAGCAGGCGGGTTGCTTCCTCTGTCGTCGCCGGGGAGCTCTTTCTTGGCGAGGAGACCTTAGGAAAAGTTGCTAAAACAAAGGGGAGGGGAGCGAGAAAACTACAAGCGCTAACGCGGCTTTCGAGCCTACGCTTGCTCAGTAGAATTCCGAAGAAAGACTGTTGGCAGCAGGTGGAGACATTTCTTTTGCCCCCTTCAAAAGGAAATGCGGGCAGGGTAGAGCTCGACAGAAGGTTCGAGAATAGGGTAGGGTCCTCTTCTTAAGATTCAGATAAGAAAAGAGTTCCAAACCTGTATGCATGCACCTCCGTACAAGTGCTGCGTACAAGTTTCGGCCAGGATAATTGGGAAAGATCAAACCAATTTGAACCGCTCACATTACAGTAGTAGTAGCGTAAAGGCCGTAAGTCGGGGGGCGGCCATAACATAAGGCTATTACTTTCACATCTCTCTCTCTCTCCATCTTTAGATATCTATAGAGAGATCCGCTGCGTGAACAACCCGACTGTGCGTTACATGTGCTCTAAAGGCCGCACTCCATCCTCTTCCCAACGAGCCCTTTTTTCCTTTTCTTTGGAAGCGAGAAAACTACAAGCGCTAACGCGTGCTCCGGCTTTCGAGCCGTAGCCGTAGCTTGCTCTCTTGCTCGCTCCGTTCTAGCCTCCGCTTGCTCTCTTGCTCGCTCCGGCTTTCTAGCCTCCGCTTGCTCTCTTGCTCGCTCCGGTCTAGCCGTAGCTTGCTCTCTTGCTCGCTCCGGCTTTCTAGCCTCCGCTTGCTGGTTCGAAAGGCATGGCTTTCAGTATGTCTCCAGATGGGGGCCCCACTAGTCCGGCTAGCTAGTAAGCGGTTCTTTCGGGCGAGAAGCAGGCCGGGCCATACGGGCGGGCATCTCCCGCAACGCAAGCTGCATTGTTCGCCACCACCCAAGAAGCAAAAGATTCGAGAGTCCAGGCTGAAAATACATGCATAGATAGTGGTCTAATGACAAGGGCCGACGACGGAAGCTCGGGACGGAGCCGTATGATGCGGAAGTCTCACGTACGGTTCCCTGAGAAGGGAGTGGCTACCTACTGGAGCTTCGACCAACCACCACCGGTCAATTCCGCTTTGGGGCCACCCCTTACTCTACCATTATTATAGGGGTATGGGGTTCGAGACAAAGAAAGATCAAGGCAGCATATCAGTTTTTCCTTTATACTTTACTTGGATCTGTTTTTATGCTATTAGCTATTCTGTTGATTCTTCTCCAAACAGGAACCACCGATTTACAAATCTCATTAACCACAGAATTTAGTGAGCGGCGCCAAATCTTTCTATGGATTGCTTCTTTCGCCTCTTTCGCCGTCAAAGTGCCTATGGTACCAGTTCATATTTGGTTACCCGAAGCTCATGTAGAGGCACCTACGGCAGGATCCGTCATCTTGGCAGGAATTCCTTTAAAATTGGGAACCTACGGGTTTTTAAGATTTTCAATACCCATCTTTCCCGAAGCGACACTTTGTTCCACTCCTTTCATTTATACTCCAAGCGCGATTGCTATAATATATACTTCCTTGACCACTTCAAGACAGATCGATCTTAAGAAGATCATTGCTTACTCCTCAGTAGCCCATATGAATCTGGTGACTATTGGTATGTTTAGTCGGGCGGCGGCCGTTAGGTCACCTATTTTTAGTTATGGAAACACAAGGCCAAAACATGTGTGCCGGGCGTGCGACCCATCAACCTACTAGCAATGGGGGAGAAAACATAGCATGTCGCAACAAAAGCTTGATTCGAGGCGTCAGCAAAACACTGCCGTCTATTCCAAAAACAAAAAGCCCTTAGCGCCCCGGGACGGGAGTGGGGGACGGCCCTACGCGCAGGCAACAGCAGCACCGGCTCTACGAAGTAAGAATCGAATCTTTCTGTTGGCTTTCCCAATTCATTCGTGAATAAGAATTCCAGGGCGTTAAGCGAGCAAGCGTAGGCTCGAAAGCCGCGTTAGCGCTTGTAGTTTTCTCGCTTGCTTCAACTTATGGCGGCTATCTATGTTGGCGTGGCGGAAATGAACGAAAAATATGAACGTGCTATTTTCAAATCGATTGATAGATAGCCTGATCTGTTCTGATAGATCGAAAGAGTAGGAATGGATAGAGAGGGAATCTCTCAAGTTTAAGGGGAAATCTCCTCTTTCTATCTATTGATGAGACAACTATCTATTCTTGATCCATCAGAAAGAGATCGATATGTATCTGATGGAGTCTACATCGTATGTAGAGCGCCCAAGCGCTTTTTGGGCCAGCTCAGTTCTCTTATCCATCGGTCCAATGCACTGGGCTCATCTCATGGAGGGAAAAGCCAAAATGTAGTTGTGTTGTTGTTGTTGGCCGCCTCGACGCATTCCCTTCTCCCCTCGGCATCGTCCCACACAGAAAGAAAGAGCGCAGAGCCCCGGCCCGACCTCTAGGTCCGCTAACGTAAAGCGAGGAGTTAAGCCTGAACTGGCGAACCGAAGTAACTTTCGGAACAATACTTCCTACCGCTAACACGTGTCCAGTCCAGCGGGAACGCGCAGCGCAAACGAACGTGAGCTGCTATACCGAATCCCCCGCTGGCCATCGGGGACCGAGTGGTAAGGCCATGATCTGCAGGGGAACGGATCACTCATTCTTCCATTGGGGACAGGTGCACGAACGACAACTCCAAACGTCACACATCCGCCGACTACCTACCGTTTAGGTGGCACCAGCGATATCCAGCTAAGGTAAGGAACTTCGTGTCGCGGCTGCCCCACTCCGCGCTGCGGTCTCATGAACTGAACTTCGTTGCCTTCCCGCGCGCGAAGCGAATGGGCGCTGTGCTGTGGGTCAGTTTCGGGGCGGGGGGCGAAGAGAGACCAGAAGAATGATTCATTTGGATTGACGAGCTTTTTCAGCCCCAAAACTGACGAATCAATGGAATGGCTGTCTATCCATGAACATCTATTCTATCTGTATATCTAGGGGATCTGATCTCTCTATACGTAAAAAAATGTTTTATGGCATGATATGATCGCCTAGCCGTAGCCGCATATCAGCTGCGCTCAATATGCGGGTTGGATCAGATCTTTCGCTTTGACGGAAGCTTTTGGACCTAGCGAAAAGGACTTTAAGCCTTCGCGCAAGCAAGCGCGAGAGAAGCAAGCAAAGTAGAAGAAGCTTTGCCAGAAGCAAGACGAGGAAGCGTAGGCTCGAAAGCCGCGTTAGCGCTTGTAGTTTTCTCGCTTCCCCCGACCGACTAAAATACAACAGTCGCGACCTACTTTGATTCAAAAGAAAGGCTCTGGCTTTGGCAACAAGCAAACGGCTTTCTATCATAGTTGCAAGGGTTCCAAACCTTAACTACAACCTTAAGTACCAAAGGCTGCTTTGGTTGGTTTCATAAGGGGGCTGTTCACTACAAGCTATCAGCGCTGTCAACGATTGAATGGCAATAAGAGTTGTCGACGTTCAATCTCTAAGGCGGGTTTCCGCTGAGAACAGAATAGTGTTCGTGTCCAAAGGTGAACAACGCTCTAGCTTCTAGAGTTCGCTGCTTTTCCCAGGCCGGAGAAGGGCTCGCCTTTGTTTGATATGTTCATTCAGTACCAATACAAAGAACAACTACACCAAAGTGGAAGGGCCACTATAGAAGCTAGAAGTAGCCTATAGTATAGTAGTCGGCCTAACCAAATCGTCACGACAACATAAAAATACCCTTATGAATAGAATCTTAAGTAGGGGGCTAAGTATTCTGAGCTGGAAGGAGGCAAGCAAATGAAGAGAGGCATTACGGGCCGACTACAAGAAGCAAAGCTTCGTAGACTCGACAAGTCGCTTATAGAAGGCCGACCACTACATAAGCCGCTGGCGGAGAAAGCGAGAAAACTACAAGCGCTAACGCGGCTTTCGAGCCGCTTTCTTGCTCGCTCCGGTCTAGCCTACGCTTGCTCCCTTCATTCGCTTCGCGGGAGCCGCACAGCACATAGCTGGAATGAAGAGGGCCCTAACTACCTGCCCCTTCGCTCCGAGGGACCGTAGATCGGAAAGCGCCTTCTAAACCACCCCATTCATCCAAAGGAGAAGGGAAGGGGCCTATGTCTTTGCATGACTCCTGCATATTTGACCCTATCTACACCCGGAGCCAATCCCCTATCGGTCCTGCCACCACGCCGCAGAACGGGAGCTGTTGAGAGGTTCCATATTGCCGAGCCTGGGCAGCACTTCTGTACGTGATCGTAGTATGTCACGTCGTCTCGTCCCCGCTGCATTGAAGAGTACCTATGCACTATGTTCCGGTTCACTGATAAGGAAGATAGAGTTGGGGTGGGGTCTACGATGTGATACTAAAGTATGACCCGGGGAGATACATGCTAACTATGGGTAGGAAGCAGGAAGCCATTTGAAAATAATTTCGGGGGGTTACAGATCTCTTATACTACCATCGATCGACAGAGCGGAACGACCAGAAAAAGAAGTGAAGTTAGAAAGCCTTATGATAGGTGGTAACTATCTTGTACGGTTCGGGGGGTAATCGGCGTACTCCGATCAGTGGGGGGAATCTTTGGCTCTATCGAACATACAGGGAATTGGAGGTAGCATTCCACCGATGTTAAGTCATGGACTGGTTTCTTCAGCCCTTTTTCTATGTGTTGGTGTTCTATATGACCGACATAAGACTCGACTTGTTAGATATTACGGAGGTTCAGTGAGCACCATGCCGAATCTCCCTACCATTTCCTTCTCTTCCACTTTGGCCAATATGAGTTCACCTGGTACTAGCAGCTTTATCGGAGAATTTCCCATCTTAGTAGGAGCTTTCCAAAGAAATAGCTTAGTAGCCACATTAGCAGCGCTGGGGATGATTTTAGGCGCGGCGTATTCCCTTTGGCTATACAATCGTGTGGTTTCTGGAAATTTAAAACCCGATTTCCTCCATAAATTCTCCGATCCAAATGGCAGAGAAGTTTCCATATTTATACCTTTTCTTGTTGGAGGGGCGACCGTCCGTTGAACTACCAAAGATAAAAGGGTAAACCAATGTGATCATGACATTGTAGGTGCTTGCGATGGGACGGATGCGACTTCCCGTTCTTGGTTTGGGTGGCATAGCCCGTTGCAGAAGTCCCCCTTTTTTTAATCCATTTCTTTAGTCTTTAGGGAGCAAGCTAAGGCTAGACCGGAGCGAGCAAGAAAGCGGCTCGAAAGCCGCGTTAGCGCTTGTAGTTTTCTCGCTTGACTTTACTAAAAAAATAAGGCTCGCGCGGGGGCGCTCACCTTTTTTGGCTGACCCATATCTTGCTGGGTGGGACCGAGAGAAAGAAAGGACGGGGGGCAACCATGCATGGTACTTCTCGACCGTGTCTCCGAGGAACAGTTGAACGAACGACTCATGAATGCTGCCAGGTTGGACGAGCCAATAACTCGAACGCGTTCGGTCTGTTTTTTGAGCAAGAATCACAGCGTTACCTTACCTTCACCATGATACGGACTCCAAGTTCTTATGGCAGAGCACGAGGAGATTTATCATCAATATGATGATGGGAATGGAAACCAGAAGCACGACCGGGGTCTTCGTGGTCCAAGATAATAAAACCATCAGTAAGAGTAACGTAAGCATGAGACTTTTTGGTAGTACCGGTGAACCAGATGGCCGCGGCGATGGAATCTGGGACGGAGGACTCGTAGTATCTCTATAGATCTGGCAAAAACGAAAGACCCCCTAACGTAACTCGAATGGGGACTGACCACTGAGCCCACTCTGGCCTCGCAGGGCGGGCCCCTGTGGTTGCGAGCTGGAGCTGCCATAGCTTATGGCTAGAGCAATAGGAGTGGGCCCCAGCAGAGAAAACAGTAAGGATAACGAGCGCTCCGCCCGCCAAGCGGGCGGCAAGAGCAGCGGGCAAGTGCTTGGTAGGCCAACAGCCCAGTGAACCGGGCGGGGCACTCGACGAAAGGGGGGCACGCTGAGCAAGTACGGCCCCGCTCCGCTTTATTAAAAGCGAGGACCACTACGGGAGGTCAAACCAAGCGAGAAAACTACAAGCGCTAGCGCGCTCCGGCTTTCGAGCCTACGCTTGCTCTCTTGCTCGCTCCGTTCTAGCCTCCGCTTGCTCTCTTGCTCGCTCCGTTCTAGCCTCCGCTTGCTGGGGGAAGGAGTCTAAATCAATGGACATTAATGAACCATCATTGATGGACGTTGCACATGACACGATCAATTCGACTCAAGGTCTGGCGCTAATAGAAGTTGCTTACTCTCCTAGTAGCGAAGGAAAAGGGCAGGGCCTGAATTCAGACCAGACTCATCTTTGTTTGAGCTGCTCCCACGCGCGCAGACCGGAAGATCTCAGTTGTCCTGAACTGGACAAATACGTAGAGATCTTCGTGGGACCGGGGAGGGAGTCTAAATCGATCTTTTCTAGGATTCCAACTCATGCCACGCACGGAGATCTTTCCATTGATAGAGCAAGCTACGGCTCGAAAGCCTACGCGCGCTAGCTAGCTTGTAGTTTTCTCGCTCCCCCCTTGAACAAACTCTTAAAGGTTAGGTTACTACCTGCCTCTACGGAAGAGGTGTACTTTGTACCGCCGGGAGGTCATATAGATCGAAACCCAGAGCGATAAGAACGAAAGGGTTGGCGTGGCCACAGCTAAAACTACTGGCGCTTCAAAATGCTTAGATTCTAAGGGCGCTACTGAAAGCCTTTTTTAGGTCGTGTAATAGGGAGGTGTCAGTCTCGAAAGCCTTTGGTACTTCGGTAGGGCGAGCAGCCCTTAAACAAAAAAAAAAGGTTTGGAACCCTTCCCCTATTTCTGCATTTCATTCTCTATTTGGCCCGCCTCAAACAAAATGAGAAAAAAAGGGGAGGCCTATTGATTCGAAGTCACTACGAAAGGGTCGGTCAATAGCAACGCTCTTTCTTTCCCGGGTCTCCTTTCGAAGGAAAGGCCTTCGCATTCCTAATCCGGTAGGGCCGGACGGCTTTGTTTGCCCCAGCTTGGCGAATCGCATCCCCGCGCAACGACATTGTTTGTGAGTCCCTTACCGTTCTCGCTCAGTGTTTGCAACGGCTGGGAAGGCAGTCGTAGAAGCGAAGCCTATCGCCACGCCGACCATCAAATACGAGATTGGGCCTCTTCTCAAAGATTTGATGGAATGGCCCAGCCCACCCAAAAGCGCTTATGTCATATCGGAACTCATGGCTGGAAACAATCCTTATGGTTTTGATATCCGGTAGGAATAATAAGAATCAAAGTCCAGGTTGGTTGGTGAGCCTAGTGATAGGAGACTATCTAGCTTGGTTCGGAGAGCACTTTTTGGGTTAAAGATTTTTTTGTTGCTAAATGTTACGGCCTAAATGCTGAACTATTGACCCTACTTGTTTGGATGGGTGTTCACCCCAAAGTGTTCCCGGACTGCATGCATACATCCGTAAGTAACTTAGTGCAACATGGCAAATTTCATTGAGAGGAATCAGCAAAGAAAAGAAACAGGGGTCAACATCAACATGTGTATTTGAGAGATTGTCCTCGGGCTGAGGAGTGTCCACATGAGTTCGTTGAGGTGTCTACACAGGAATAATAACCTTTTTTTTCTTCTGTCGAGCGCTTTCGAGCCGTAGCCTCCGCTTGCTTTATCATTTTATAAAAATAAAAATCTTATTTATTATTAGCTGCAAGACCAAAACAGAGTGCAAAAACCGAAAGCCCTTCTTTTATTTTAAGTTTTTCCCAGATACATGGCTTACATACCCGGCTCAACATTCTTGAAAAACAATCGAATCGAGGGTCCGGAGGAGAATTGGCCATTCAATCTTGTGAACAACTAATCGAGACCGAAATTGGAAAAAGAGAGACGAACGGAGAGGAATAACCAATCGATGAAGGAACATGAAACCCTTCTGTTTCAATAGAGGTACGAGAAAGGGTTGGGGGCAATGAAGTAGGTGAAGTGGTTGGATTTTGCGAGCTGTTCCAACCACTGCAGGATGTGATTCCAAGAGCCGAACGAGAATGAATACTACACAGAAGAGTCAAGACCGGGCTCCCTAATAGAATGTTTAACCGATCCATTCCGGATCGACCGAATTGGTACAGAAGTTGTAACATGGGAAAACCACGGAAAACACGACTTATTTGAATAACCCGGTGAACTACCAATTGTAGAAGGAGGCTCTTTGGCAAGCAAGAAGCACTAAAATAAGACAATTCGAGTGTACCATCTTCTTTCTCATTTCGAGGAAAAGGTGCGGGAGGAAAAGGAAACAACGGAGGGATCCAAATCGGACCTAAATGGGAATGACATGAAAAGTTTTTTTCAAAACCTAGCATTAAGGGAGTTACGACGATATACGAGAGGAACGGAGAAAAACTCGTGATTGGTATATAGGGTAAGATCTTTTTATGATATAGTTCAAGAAAGAGTCGTCTCATTTCCTTACTTCTTCGTTCTTTCTAATTCATTCACTTCAAGGCTGGTTCTGAACGCCGGGAAAGGTTCAAGAAGAACGTTGATACCAAAGGAGTCTTCGGTCCAGCTTGAGGAATTGTTAGAAAGATACAAAGTAATATTAACAAAGTTTCTTAAACTATTAGAGCAAGCGTAGGCTGGCTCGAAAGCCGGAGCGCGCGTTAGCGCTTGTAGTTTTCTCGCTGGAAAAAAACGGAAACAAAATGAAACAATATATAATAGAAAGCAAGCTCCGGCTCGAAAGCCGCGTTAGCGCTTGTAGTTTTCTCGCTTACTAAAATAAAAGGTTTTAACAAAAAAAATAAGAAAGTAGGACATCGGATTGTTTCTATGGAAAGGCATATTGTTATTTTATTGTGCGCTCTTCGCCTGCCTTCCGGACCACGGAACGGCTGCGGGGCTTTGCACTTCGGCCCCTGAAAGTCTCACATCAAGGTGACAGGATTCGAACCTATGGCCCTCTGTACCCAAAACAGATGCGCTGACCAGACTGCGCTACACCTCGTCTCACCCCCCCGGAGCATATAGATCCACCCGATCGATGAAGACTCGAACCGAACTCGCCCATCCTTTTGGGCACAGGGACGCGAGAACCAATCCGAGGTTTCAACCGCTTTTTTTAGAAAATCTGCCTCCAGCAAGATAGGGCGAGGCGCTGCAAGCCGTATAGTGCTGGAGCAAGCGTAGGCTCGAAAGCCGCGTTAGCGCTTGTAGTTTTCTCGCTTCCTCTTTCACTTGAATTTTAAAATCCGGCTAGTGTCCTTTGGACCCTTCGCCCGCTTAGAAGTGGATTCGAACCACTGACACAAGGATTTTCAGTCCTTTGCTCTAACCAGCTGAGCTACCTGAACCACTTTCCTAAAGATTCATCGAATAGCGCCCCGGTTGGGAAAAGCCCTTTACTAAAAAAATAGTTAGGAGCAAGCGGAGGCTCGAAAGCCGGAGCGCGCTAGCTAGCTTTCCGTTTTCTCGCTTGTTCGTCAAGCTTTCGAGCAGCTCTTTCAACTGCCGCCTAATCTCCCAACATGCTCAAGAACCGAGAGCCGTCCAGCCCCTGGACGGCCGGAGGGAGCTTGCAACTAGAAAGAAGAAAGGCCGGTCAAACAAAAACAACGCGCAACGGGCTCTCCGCTCCTAGTCACTAAGTAGTGCTATTCTGTCCTCCGAGGGAGCGAGAAAACTACAAGCGCTAACGCGGCTTTCGAGCCGTAGCTTGCTCTCTTGCTCGCTCCGTTCTAGCCTCCGCTTGCTTCTTTCTCTCACGTAATTTCGCCCGCCCGTTCCACTTCCGTGCCGGAGGAAATGGGATTCGAACCCATGATACAATCTTCTTGTATGTCGATTTAGCAAACCAATGCCTTAAGCCACTCAGCCATACCTCCAAGTTGTTGATCGGAATTTGATGTGGCGGGTTTGGTTGGTTGCCCGAAGGGCGTTCTGATCAACTTCGTAAGCCGTAGCGCGCTAGCGCCCCTATAGAGTCAGACTCTTCTTCTGCGAGACTCCATCCAGCAAGCGTAGGCTCGAAAGCCGCGTTAGCGCTTGGGGGACGCCTTCTTTTCTATGAAGACCCCACCACTGAATGATGAACTTTGCCAGTCTTCGCCTCCGACCCGACCAGGAGAGGACACAGGGTCAAGCCAAGCCCTTACCCGCCTGAATTGAATTCATATCTCCTTCGTCTGGTCGAGAAGGGAGGGGGAACAGGACTTTGACTCCTCTAAACCAAACCATTACGGAGAAGTCCATTCTCGTCATGATCGATCCACGTCCTACCGTAGTGCCCGGAGAACCAGGCTTGCTTAGCAACCAAAACTAGCTTACTAAGGCGAAGGCATTTTTCGTTGATTGCACGAGCTAGCCAGTCAACCCAGCGAGAAAACTACAAGCGCTAACGCGCGCTCCGGCTTTCGAGCCGTAGCCTACGCTTGCTGCTTCAAAGAGTCCCACAACTATTAGACAATCAGTTCCTCCCCGCTTCCATAGCACAACGCTATTGATCTCCTTACCCCAACCAGATCATGGTGATACTCCGAGAGCGCCTTTACTGCCAGTAATGCTCGATTCCCACCTTCCGCCTATACCATCCTGGTCACCCGGTCCAAACACCTACAAGAACCCGTGTTGGGAAGCGTGTTGGCCGTTCCCGTCGTCACAGGCGCAACCACGATTGATGGCGATTTTCCACACTTTGGGAGTCGACGCGACGGCGTGTTTGATGCTCACTAAACCCGAAACTCTCGCTCGGATTGGACGTTCTTGGTTCGCACCGCAGTATGTATATCCAGGCAGGGAGCTTCCGATTGAATCCATCTTCTTGAAAGAAGCTAACACTATTTGAGGCTAGTGAGCAGAATGAATCAACACTAGCCCTATGAGTTTAGTTATCATCATCCCATGACTTCTGTTGGTCTAACTGGACCACCACTCCCGACGCATTCCCGGGAATCACCAGGAGCAAGCGTAGGCTCGAAAGCCGGAGCGCGCTAGCGTGGTCCCAGCAAGCTACGGGGAGACCGGAGCGAGCAAGAAAGCAAGCTACGGGGAGACCGGAGCGAGCAAGAAAGCAAGCTACGGCTCGAAAGCCGGAGCGAGCAAGAAAGCGGCTCGAAAGCCGCGTTAGCGCTTGTAGTTTTCTCGCTTGCTTCCCCACTAGAGAGAAGGAAAGCGTCCCAAAGAAAAAAGAGCTCTAAACTCATCGATATGAAATCATCGTCTCTATTTCTTTTACTAACCCAACCTAAACCAATCATTCTCATATCTATTAGGGAAAGGTTTGAAGGGGCTCGTGCTCATACGTATGGATACCGACATGGCTACCAAAAAGGGGGGATCCTTGATTATGTCACTAAGAAGTGTTGGAAACCCTTGACCGCTAAAGCAATAGTCTTACGAAATGCAATTAAAGGTCATAGGACAACCCTACTTCGATCTCCAGATCGAGTCATAGGTCTAGGAGATGCCATGAGAAGGAATACTCATTTTCAGTCTTTTCCATTGGCAGATAGTTTAGTTCAGTCTTATGTTAGAGACCTACGATTCGTTTTAGTAGTATGTCTAAACCAAGGGTTTACGATATGGTGGGCTCAAACACACCCTCTCCTTCTAATGAGACCGTACCTGTGTTGTTCGCCTCATCATTTAGAAGTAGTGCGTCAGGCAACCTCATGCCCAATGGTGCAAATAGGATACGATTTCTGTCTGCACTCACTCCATTGTGCACAGGTAATCAAAGATTGCTCTCACCCTACCGAAACCGCCTTTGACCCCCTACCCTAGGGCTCAACGCACTACGACCATATAGTAAAGCCATCTCACTTTCCATCATGCTAGGTGCAGTAGTAGTTGCGCAGGCCTTAGGTGATTTCATCTCCACATTAGTTGCTAAGCAAAGGCTAAGGTTAGAGTAAAAAAAGACTAGGAAAGCGAGAAAACTACAAGCGCTAACGCGCGCTCCGGCTTTCGAGCCGCTTGCTCTCTTGCTCGCTCCGTTCTAGCCTCCGCTTGCTGGGCTTAGCAAGATATGTCATAACCTCCCGAATCAATCAGAGGTGTAGCGGCCGGCCTCTCCCTTCAATGGTTACGGGTCCTCCTTTCCTTTGCCCCTGAACCCCAGCCTGTGGAAGCTGATCCCGGTTCACCTCTCTCTACTATATTTTGAACCAGCGAGAAAACTACAAGCTAGCTAGCGCGCTCCGGCTTTCGAGCCTACGCTTGCTTCCAAAAGCAGACGAAATCACTATGGAACCGGACCTCCTCGCTGCCGCTCAATTCATTACCAGGAAGAGGCAAATTAGCTTTTTTATTAAGGGTGGGTGGAAAAGTTGAAAAAAGGAATAATGTATCCGAACGAATGCATCGGCAGATGCAATTACCCCTCTTTTTAGAAATCCCCTCGTTACCTACTAGTGAACCGGAAAGCTTAGGGACGCCTCTCGTTCCTCTTCCCCCATTTGACAACCGTATCTCAGAATGTTCGGATGATTCTCTGGAACCCCCTTAACTAAAACAAATATAATAGAAATTATCTTTCGGAGAGATGGCCGAGTGGTTGATGGCTCCGGTCTTGAA
>FWPY01000076.1:122500-132500 GCA_900174645.1 Sonneratia alba
GGCCGGAATGTCCATGACAGTGAATTCAGTGTCGGACACGACGGGCCCGGCAATCAGGGTAGCCGTGAAAAGGCCGAGGACTTCGCGCCGGGAATTGTCGTAAGCCCGAACAGTGAAAGGAGCGGGCTTGAGGTCTGACTGTTTAAGGCCGAGTTTCTCGAGAGTTCGTAATGGACAAACGTTCAAAGCAGAGCCCCCGTCAACGAGGACCTTGGTAATTTCCTTCCCGTTGCAGTTGACATCGATATGCAGTGCCTTCAAGTGTTCGTAACCGGCGGGCGGTAGCTCGGATTCCTCAAACGTGAGAATGGGTCCCTCGGTTTTGGTGACAGCCCCCACAGATTTAACCAAATCGACGGGGGGCGGGGATTTCCGCGTCAAGCAATGCATCTATCAGGGCCTGACGGTGTTCGAGGGACAGCTCCAGCAACTTCCAGATAGATACATTAGCATTGGTTTTCTTGAGTTGGCGTAAGGTATCTTCCGGAGATGGCCCCATCTTCCTCTTCTCTTCCCCTTCCTTCTCATCCTTTGCATCTGGCTCATCTTCTCCTACAGGTTTCCCAGAATCCTTCTTTTTTCCTTCGAGGATCAGAGGGGCGTCAGCCGACCGCTACGTGTAACCCCATCCACTTCCTCCTCCTCCTCCTTTTCTTCCTCACTTAGGTCGGTCCAAAAACCGGACGTTTCCACCTCGTTTTTTATTTCCCCATTTCCACGCTCCTCCGGGAGCTCGTCCCAGATATCGAGAGTTTGGATGTCGACGTCCAGGAGGAAACAATGATAATCTTCCGGATACTCAGCGGAAATGGCGAGAACAGCCTTATCATGTGCCGGTAGAGGGTTTGTCTTTATATTCGGTTTCCGGTTGGAGGGGTCCTCGAGTTTCCCGCTATCGATCAAGTTTTGTATCTCGTGCCTAAGGCGAAGACAATTGTCAGTGTCATGTCCCCAAACTTGGTGGAAGGCGCAGAACTTGGACTGATCGACTCCTTCCGGAGCGGGGCGCTTTGGAGAATCTTGTACCGGTTGCAACATTCCCCTCTTCCTTAGTCCCTCAAAGACGACAGATAAAGGCCTCTTCAGGTCAGAGAATTTACGGACTTCCGCCACCATTTTGGTTCCAGAATTGGAGGCTGTCGTCGGAGAAGACTTTGAACCCGAGTCTCTCGGTTACTCACTCTCCTTTTGCATGGATCGCCCTTTTGGGTTTTCGGTCCAGCTCGCTCATCTTTTTGGCCCGCCTGAGCCGCCTTTTCAGGTTTTCAGCTCAGCGGGCTTTCCCTCCCCTTTACTGATGGAATCTTTTCAATCTGTCTAGGTTAATGGGATTCGAGAAGCTGTTGCCGTCGAGGTCCATCAGCCAAGCCGCGCCGGCCTTGGTAAGAGTCTTGACTATGTAAGGCTCCGTCCACTTCGGTCGAAACTTGCCCCTCGGGTCTATGGCGTTTTCCAAGATTTCTTTAAGCACTAGATCCCCTTCTCGGATGCCCCTCGGCTTCACATGCTTGTTGAAGGCTCGGGCTATCCTCCTCTGATATGCCTGCATGTGCGACATGGCGATGAGCCGCTTCTCGTCTAGTAGCTCAAGCTCTTCATTCCTCAGCCTAGTCCATTCTTCGTCTTCAACCTGCCCCTCAGTTAGGACCTTTGTCGAGCAGATCTGTAGGTTCACTGGTAGGATCGCTTCTGCCCCGTACACTAGGGAGAAAGGTGAGAAGCCCGTAGAGGCCCTGATAGAAGTCCGATAGGCCCAAAGTGCCATAGGTAGCTTCTCGGCCCAATCTCTGCCTCGTTCGACCATCTTTGCGAGTATCTTCTTGATGTTCTTGTTAGCGGCCTCTACTGCTCCATTCGTCTGGGGACGGTAAGGCGATGATCTGTGGTGTTGGATTCCATACTTCTCTAGGAAACCATCCAATTCCGCGCCAAATTGTACACCATTGTCTGTGACTATCTTGTGCGGTACACCGAACCGACACAAGATGTGTTCTTTCACGAACTTGATCACCTGTTTGGTCTTCACTGCCCTGAAGGACTCGGCCTCCACCCACTTGGTGAAATAGTCGATTGCGACGAGGATGAATTCATGTCCGTTCGAGGCGGAAGGATTTATTTTCCCGATAATGTAAATTCCCCATGTAGAGAATGGCCACGGGGAACTCAATGTTTGCAAGTCTATCGCGGGTCTCTTGGCGAAATCTGCATGACATTGGCATTTCTCACATTTACGAACGTACTGGGCACAATCCGACTCCATGGTGCTCCAGTAATACCCCATGCGCAGGAGCTTCTTAGCAAGCATTCGACCGTTCATATGGGGACCGCATTCTCCCCCGTGAACTTCTTCCATCAGTCGTAGCGCGTGCCCCTCAGTGACACATAGGAGGAGTATTCCGTCGTATGACCTCCGGTATAAAGCATCTCCACAAATGAAGTATTTAGCCGACATTCTAACGATGGTGCGTTGATCATTCAGGGTGGGTATACAATGACCTTGCTAACCCCCAGCTCGCATAGGGCTTCCAACCCAAAGATCAAGGCTTCGTATTCTGCAACGTTATTCGTTGCCGGGAAATCTATCTTTAATGCCATCGGCAGATGCAAACCATCGGGCGTAATGAGCACCACTCCTGCCCCTCTGCCGCTCTTGTTGGCAGCTCCGTCAAAGTACATTTCCCATGCCTCCAATGCTTCAATCATTGTCAAATGCTCGCTTGGGAACTCGTATTCTGCTTCGGGCTCGACATCAACCGGATGGCCTGCCAAGTATTCGGCGATGATTCTACCCTTTACCGACTTCTTCGTCACATATTCGAGATGCAGTTCCGATAGCAACAATAACCATCGAGCTAGCTTCCCAACCAGTGCTGGTTTCTCCAGCAAGTACTGAAGAGGGTTCAGTCTTGAAATTACAATGGTTTTGCTTGTCAAGAGGTAATGACGAAGCTTGCGGGTAACCCAGACGAGGGACGCGCAGGTCCTCTCCACAGGTGTGTATTTCACCTCGTAGTCATTGAATTTCTTGCTCAGGTCATTTTTGGCATGTTCGGCTCCGTCGTTCCCCATCTGGGCGAGCATGGCCCCCGTGGCGGTGTCCTCAACAGACAGGTAAAGTAGGAAGGGTTTTTCAGGATTTGGTGGCTGGAGAATGGGTGGGTTTAGCAACGTCTCTCGGATCTTTTGGAAGGCTTGGTGACATCTCTCATTCCACTCAGAAGGCTGGTCTTTTCTCAGGAGTCGGAATATAGGGCCGCAAACGGAGGACAACTTTGAGATGAAACGGCTGATATATTGGAGTTTTCCGAGGAAGCTCCTGACTTCTTTTTCCGTCCTGGGTTCAGGCATTTCGAGGATAGCTTTTATCTTGTCAGGGTCGACTTCAATGCCCCTCTTACTCACGAGGAAGCCCAAGAGTTTTTCTTACGTAACTAAAAAGACACACTTCTTCGGGTTGAGCCTGAGGTTGTACTTCTCAATACGAGTGAGGAATCTCGCGAGGGCGGTCGCATGACCCTCTCGACTCGGGGACTTTACGATCATATCGTCAACGTATACCTCCACCTCCTTGTGAATCATGTCATGGAGTAAGGTGGTGGCCATCCTCTGATAGGTGGCACCGGCATTCTTTAGTCCGAAAGGCATCACGCGATAGCAATAGATCCCCCACTCGGTGGTGAAGGAGGTCTTCAGCTTGTCTTCCTCGGCCATGAGGATTTGATTGTAGCCCGAGAAGCCATCCATGAATGAAAGCATCTGGCTGTTTGCAGCGTTGTCGACAAGGATGTCAATGTGCGGGAGCGGAAAGTCGTCTTTTGGGCAGGCTTTGTTCAGGTCCCGATAGTCCACACATATCCGTACCCTTCCGTCCTTCTTGGCAACAGGTACGATGTTGGCGATCCAGTCGGAGTAAGTGACTACCTCTAGGAACCCAGCTTGGATCTGCTTTTCCACCTCGGCCTTAATCTGGTCTGCCCATCTGGGGTTCATTCTGCGGCGTAACTGCTTGACTGGTTTGGCATTAGGCAACAGGGGAATCTTGTGCTCGACGATTTCTCGATCGATACCTGGCATGTCTTGTAAGGACATCACAAAGGTTCTGGTTGATGGAGGATCAGCTCTAAACGTTTGCCCATTACGCACTTTGGAGAAGCTCGGAATCAAACAATCTGACCTCAAGTCTGCACCCTTTGCTGTTCGGGCTTATGACAACTCACGTCGAGAGGTCCTTGGTGTATTTACCGCCACTATAGTAGCCGGCCCTATCACTTCAAGCACCGAATTCACTGTCATGGGCATCCCCGCTTCTTACGACTTGTTGCTGGGGCGACCTTGGTATCATCCGTTAGGGGCAGTTCCATCTACTGTTCATCAATCAATTAAAGTCCCAATTGATGGAAGAGTGGAAACCATTCATGCAAGCTCGTTCTCCAAGGATATCTCCCTGGCCACCCTTGAATGGTATCCTGCTACACAAGGATCTCACCGTAGAAGAAGATCTTAAAGATGCACTACCCTTTGTAAACCCAGCCGTCATCCAAATGTTCGAAAAGATGGGATTCGTACCAGGACATGGGTTGGGTAAGCAGAACCAAGGATGTCGACGATTTGAGATGCCTGCTGTTCAAACCAATGGTGCCGGGCTAGGATATGGGTGGAACAATCGTACCATTGCTAACCCGGGAATGCGGGAGGAATTTCCCGGCATGAACGGATGGTTTGTTAAAGAAGGTGAAGATTTTCCGTACTATGGATTCTCCTGTGAATTCCATTTTTTAGGAAAACAAGTGTTCCCTGGGTTTAACATGTTAGTAGCTTCACTTGAGGAAGTTCTCAATCAAAGGGCGCACATGACTGTTCTGAAGGCAGCAGATGTTGGGGGAGATAAGGAGGAAGGCAATATGAGAAAAGACCAGTAAGAGGATCTAGAGTGTCACAATGACGATACCCTGTATGATCCTACCCTCTTCGAGGAAAAAGAAGAGCAACATTCAGAGGAAGATAGTCCCTTAGATGTTGTTGAGTCTGTCAGGTCAACATCCGGAATACCGGATATGGCCGCGGTTGTAATACTTCCCTCTTATGTCCGGGTCGAGTCTCTCGCACCCCCTATGAATGAAATCGAAATTTCCGCTTACTCGTATGACCATGACAAACTCCTCAAATTCACTCATGACACTAAGGTAATTGAAAATGAAGAATCAAAGAATGTAGTAATGCAGTTATCACAAGATGAATTGACCTCGTTTAATTTGCAGGTCAAAAATGTGGTTTTTCAGTTACTAGACAGCCTTCCTAGTTATCCTCCCCTGGCGTGCGGGAAAAAAGGTTGAAAAGAGGAGTTCTTATTCCCAAGTACCTCACCACAACTACTAGCCCGGCCTACAAGACCGCTTATGGTTATGCCGAATCAATCTACTTACTATAGGCAATACTGTCAGCAAGGAAAGCTTTCAAGCATACTATCACTGCTAGGCTACTACTTTTATCTGGTTCGTTCCTAGCCCAAGAAAGCTAAGGCGCTAAGGCAAGGGCAAGATCCAGCAAGCGTAGGCTACGGCTCGAAAGCCGCGTTAGCGCTTGTAGTTTTCTCGCTGGTTCGATAGGACCAGGAAGACCTTATGACTAAGGAAATATTTTACTTACTTAATTGAGTATTGAGTTGCCTCACCACTGAACTAACTACCTCGAGAGCTAAGAATAAACTTAGCAATTTGATAATCGAAGCTACCGGCTCTTCCACTGACTCGTCCACTGCTGCTAACCAAGCTAATCCTACTGCCAAGCTACAGGAAGGGACTTTTTCTTCATTGCCCTTGCCAGGATCAAAGTAAGAGTTGAGCGATGGCATACTACTTGCTCTCTCCCCTCGGTGACGGAACTCGCCTAAGGGGCGTAGCGATCTGATACAACTATTTATATATGATAGCAGCAAAGTCAACTGATTGAACAAAGGAAGAGCAACTCTCTCGGCTCACTTCAATGGGTGACTGAGCTACCTTCCCAGAACTGCTTCCTTACTTAGATCGTTCGTGACTCAATGAAAACATCGACACAGGATCAAAAAAGAAAGAAGTCTACTTACTTGCCTTCTCTTTCACTCCCAAAAGCAGAAAGAGAAGCGATCTTTAGTTACCACCACCTTCAACAACTTCCTTCGGACCTATGGTGACTTCTCTCCAGAAGACCGAGAGTCAGGACTTAAGCTATGCCCGTACTAAACCTAATCAAGAGCGGGAAAGGGGACATCTCTTTCATTCAAAGCAGACCAAGGCAATCCCGATTCAATAGCAGTGGCTTCTCTAAGAGCTGAGTCAATAGCTGCGGTAATGCCCATTCTTGCAAAAGAAGAACTCTCCCGTACTGTTGTACCTTTCTTGAACTCGCTCATCAAGCGAGAAAACTACAAGCTAGCTAGCGGCTTTCTAGCCTACGCTTGCTCTCTTGCTCGCTCCGTTCTAGCCTCCACTTGCTCTCTTGCTCGCTCCGTTCTAGCCTCCGCTTGCTGGGTCAGAACTGATAGGTCTTAGTGGTTGACATGGCGCAGATGTAAAGAAAGGGAAGGAAAGAGATGCTTACGCTATGCGTGGTCAGAGTGCTATTATTCTATGGATTCGGCGAATGAAAGAACTAGTTCTGCAGCTAAGTCTACTCGGCTTATCACCTGGTTGCTTTTTCTTTTTTATCCCCTGCCTGGCACCTTCCCAGCGGGGCAAGGTGCTCCAAGGCTTCATGTACAGGGGGACAGGAACTTAGATTAGCGGGTTACTTTCTATACCTTGCCTACTCGCTTAAAGCCATCCCCTTTGTCCTCAGGCCCAAAAGAAAATAGATCTCTCCTTTTTCGCCTGAAAGTCTTTATTCGTGCTGATCCTATTCGCCTCTTTAGGCCCAACACAAGCCCTAGTCCCAAGCTAAACAGCATATTCATCTGCACCTGAAAGGGAAAAATATGAAGCAAGACCTTATTTTATTTATTTAAGCTTCTTGAACAAGCGAGAAAACTACAAGCGCGCGCGTAGGCTTTCGAGCCTCCGCTTGCTCTCTTGCTCGCTCCGGTCTCCCCTCCGCTTGCTGCCCTTACTCTATTAATAAGGAAATTCCCTGGTGTTCACTCAAGCTCCTAACTCATTTACGCTTTTGGCATAGAGCTATGGGAATGCTGTCATAGGCTAGGGGGATAACTCTTAATTAAGTAACTAAGCCCCAAGGCTAGCGAAGGAAAAGGAAGTTACATTAGGGCAACAACTCCTTCGAGGGTGAAAATAGGAATAGATTGAATCAGAAATGAACTTAGAGAGAGGCAGAATAACCGTTGTTGGAAGAAGGGATACCAAAAGCTCGTTAGCAAGGCAAGGTTCGGAGCTAGGAAAAGAAGGAAGCAGTCCTTCCGCTGCACGAGCATCGACAAAGAGAGAGTTTAGAGCAAGCGAGAAAACGGAAAGCTAGCTAGCGCGCTCCGGCTTTCGAGCCGTAGCCTCCGCTTGCTTGGAGTTGCAGTCACGTCACATTTAAGTTGCTTTTTTTCCTTCTTTTTTGAGTTAAGGTAATCCCCTGGAGGTAAGACCTTTTGGTTTACTTTCTCATGGAAAAGTAAGACTTCCCATCTATCCTGCCTAGTGTCCGAAACATTAATATTTCCATCGAGTGAGAGTGTTTGCTAAGCACATCGAATCTAGTGGTTTTCTAGTGGTAAACCTACCTAATTATATGTATATGTAAGTGCTAAACCCTTCCTTGCATTCATATCCTAATCTCTTGGATTCATTGGTTGGTAATCTCTTACATCCAGTGCTGCCCTTTTTCTAGGCCCTTTGTTTTAAGCCCTTTCTAAGCACTTCCCAAGGCCAGTGTAAGGTCAGTCATACTTATTTACGTGTGATCACAAGCATTTTGGAAAGGAGGCAAAGGCAATCCTTCCAGTGGGAGAAAGCTGTAGGCCTCTTCCATCTATCTCTGTCGATTTTTAGTGTGGGATTGCTCTTAAGCTATAACATTCTAGGTAGAAGCAATGGATGGTTTGGTATTTACTGCCCAGTGGAGGTAGTAGCAAAGTCAGTGCTTTCATTCTTAACTCTTTCTTTTGATTTTCTTTATGCGAGTCGATGAGGGAGCAAGTGGAATACGCAGTAACGAACGAGCGAGAACTAGAGCCAAGGAGCACATATGTAGCGAGTTTATTGATAGGTTCAAGTTAATAAAGCGAGTGGACTAAGATCCAAACCTATTTTTTAGTCAGATTGGATTCAAGGCTTCGGATTGCAACCGGTCTTCCAGAGACTACACGGATCGAAGGATACAAGTTTGGTTCAAAGCTAATGGCATTGGTTCTCAGTCTTCAGTCAGTCTACTTGACTCTCATTTCGCTTGTAATGAAATCCGAATCTATTAATAGAACTGGCTTTAGGTCAAAAATACGTGCTAAAATTTATAAAAAGGAGATCTTTCAGTCTTCGAGAAAGAAGGTTTTAATAAAGTCATTTCAAGAATAGGTGCTTTCTTGCATCTTAGCGAATTCAACTAGTTCATTGATCCGAGGATGACTCTTGTTCCGTTAGCCCTTAAGCTTCAAGCTAGAAGGACAAAGAGTCAACAAGTACGGATTTCTATACTGGCATATTAGAATACAGGAATAAAAACTCTTCCAGAGAGAGAATTTGCAACATCAAGAATAGAAGTAGAAGCATGCTATGCTAGCATAGAAAGAAGTCCCGAGTTCAATTTCCTTAGGATGAGCTTTTAGGGCACAGCAAGCGGAGGCTACGGCTCGAAAGCCGCGTTAGCGCTTGTAGTTTTCTCGCTTGCTCAAAACAAAAGAACCCCAGCGTGCTTGGATCGCTTCGATTCTTGCTTTCCTGGATCGTGAACCAAGGGGCTGTGGGGGAGGAAGGGCAGCCTATGCTATGATAAGTCAATTCCGCAAGAAAGTAAAAAGTAAAAAGAAGAACCGGAAGTCGGAACATGACCTTTGGTAGAGGCGCTGTCAAGCGGAAGTGATAGTATAGCACAATCTCAGATTAGGGGTAGCCCTTGTCGGAGCACCAAATACTTCTTTTTATTTTATAATAAATAGTAAAAGTAGCTGCCCTAGCTCCATAGCCCGAGGTCCTGACTCAAGGAAAAAGACCATATAAAGGGATCCCCGGTCTATGCCAAAAAAGAAGGTAAAGCGCCCAACTCTCACATTTCAATTGACGTTGACGAAAGAAAATGACTTGATACCAATCTGACCGGGTTCCATTAGTGAAAGCAGTTAGACTCGAATATCTACTGATCTGTGCTTCGTCCTGCGGGGGTTCCATTTTAAAGTAGATGTTCCGCGAATAGTAGCAGTTGGAGCTAGTTCCTTTTTTACTTTATGGTTCTTTCGTGGAAGCGAGAAAACTACAAGCGCTAACGCGGCTTTCGAGCCTACGCTTGCTCCTATCTTTCAATCAAATAAGAAAGCTCCGGTCCTTCGCCACTACTAAGATGGATTTTTCTTCGACAGTACGCCATCTCCCCTTCTTTCCCTTTCCCCAAAAAAGACCTTGTTCCGAGCAACTCCGCTCAATCAACATGGAAATTCTATTTCTAACTAGTTGGCTATCCGATGGTTTAGTATAAAGTCAACTGACCGGAGTAAGAACCAGCAAGCTACGGCTAGACCGGAGCGAGCAAGAAAGCAAGCGGAGGCTAGACCGGAGCGCGCGTTAGCGCTTGTAGTTTTCTCGCTTGTACCGAAGACAATTTCTAGTGCCATTCTTCTAGCAACTATGTTCTTATAACATAAGTGAACATGTTTAGAATTTGGCTTGAATTTAGGCTTAGATCCCTTAGTCGGGGGATATCAATTCAACTACTTTCTTGGAGTAGTGATCTTGTGGCGACTGGAACAATGAAGAGATGTTGGTTGTGTTCATTCTTCCATTTGTGTCTAATCTTCGGATTAGCTGAATAAGCTTCGTCGAGATTGGCTTGGTGTTCAGTGTACCGCACCGTGTGTAGCCTATGCGAAGCA
>FWPY01000076.1:142500-145000 GCA_900174645.1 Sonneratia alba
CATAACATAAAAAAAGCTCTTTTCATCATCGGAAACAACCTGATTTCCGAGACCTCTTCCAGGAAGTTGCACAGATAGGGGCAGACAATAAGTCTTTGATACTCGGGTCAGGCGATAAAGCGACAGTGTAATACCAGGAACACCACTTAAGCCATTGCTTCATCCAATTATGGATCAAGGTTCGCTCAAGGATCTCCCGTTCACCATCGAACACGATCTCCTCCGGGAATAACCGTAACTCTTTCGGTTTTAATTCCTTTCTCACCATCACGAGTCTCATATAGTAAGAAGGATTTACTGCAAAGTTTGCAAGGATTAAGGATGGTCTCAGGGGTAATTCCTCTTATTTCAGAGAAGAAGCATAAGTTAATACATGCTTTAAATCAAATAAGAGAGACTCGAGTAATAGTAATATCTAAACTGAGATCAAGAGATTGGCGGCTTTCCAACTAGCCATTGTACCTGAGATTGCGATAAGATAAGTCCTTCTTCTTCTTTGGAGCTTGTTCTTGGTCCCAGGGGTGACAAAGAGCAGCTTGCTTCTCCAATTGGATCATTGCTCGACTCGATGGGAACTTTTAGTGGTTTGCCGGAGAAGCTATATTGTTTTTCTTTCAGGAGTTGGTTGGTGGCATGGACACCTAGCCTTTTTTTATAGTATTTGTTTGTTTGCTGGCACAGGTAGTGGAGGCATTATCCACTCCAGCAGTAGCAGATGTAGAATGTGAAAGGTGGGATTCCCGGTTGATTGGATGCTTCCGTTAGAGCTTCTTCCCCTCCTGTCATTTAAGGGCACCTAGCAACCAATCACTAGTGAAAGAGTGCCAATTGACCCAACTAGCGAGGCCTTGGCTGCTTAGAGACATTCCTATAGTTCGTCTTAGAGAATTGAATTAGGAATTCCATTTTCGTCTTATTGTAGTAGGTCGGTCATCTGTTCCATTTTGAATTCCATCTCTTTTTGGTTTCAGTTCCTTTGTTCAAATCAATATCTACTATGTCAGGCTTGGCTTCCCCTCCCGGTTGTCCTGTTCAATCCGTTGTTCTTCTGTCTGAGGCAAAGGCGAATCCCTTATACTGTATACGGTAAAGCTGGCTCGGCTGGTACATCAAGCATATCGGCATATTGCTTGTTTGGTGTGGTACACATATCTTTCAATGTCAATCAAGTAATAAAATGAATTCCCACTGTCTGAGGAAAACGTGAAGACTTGCCATTTTATGAGCTTGTAAGGCCCGTTGAAGTCCCCCGGGGGAAAAAATCCCCTACCCCATTCATGCACTCTATAGGGATATATTTCACCAATCTTCTTTCCCAATCCCTAAACTGCACTCTATAGGGATATTAATACTCTCTAATATAGGCACTCTAGGCTTAATAAATAAAAAGAGAAATCAGGTCATCTTCAAGATGTTTCTCTCCTCCAGGTGAGCCTTAACACATTAACTGCAAAACGTAAAGTCGTATAGCTTTAAAATGTGTGCCTGGACAGATGCCAACTCATTTTAAAACGAGAGGAGAGGATTTCTCCCCACTTTATTATGCCTATGAGTATATTTAGAGTCACAAAAAACAACTATTATAGTTCAGAATTTTACTATTCTAGTATCAATTTTAATATTCTAGTGAATTAATATGAGGCGATAGATATATAATAAAATGAGGATGAAGAGCGTATGAAGAAGATTGGACCTTCCCCTGCAGATACTTTGCGCCAACTTCAGAAGACCAACGCGAATGTCTCCATATGGAAATTGCTAGAACTCTCATTCGAGCATCGTCAAGCTCTGATAGATGCTCTTTTGGATGCTGAAGTCCCTGTGGGGCTAAAAATCTTACTTGCTCGTGCCTAGAAGTTCAGTCACGTGACTAGTCAGTCAGCGGGCGGTGGAGCAATGAATTCAATTTCTTCACATCCTGGAATTGCCCCCATCGACGGTCGCGCCCGAGAAGGCTGGTTTGAACATTCATGCTGGAGTTCCCAGGGAAATGGCGGGATAGGTGCTGAACTGGAAGTAGCAGCAACTTAAATTCAATCGAAAACATCACAGGGCCTTTTGAACTGACCCCCTTCTTCTCAACCTCTATGGCTTACTGCCTCTTCCTACGGAGCTCCTCGAGTAGAGTTGCCTATACACGAGTTCGAGCCATCAACATCAAGGCGAAGAACGAAGGCACCGCTTTTTATCCGTACCCGCCCTAAGCCTATTTATTCTCCCATAGTTCCGAAGCGATCCGCCTTGGGATTCCGAAAGGATAGATGATCTTGTTCTGCATGAACCTGATCACCCTTTCAGCTTTCACCTCTTTAAGCGAAACCACTTCTGCCCATCTAGAAAAGTAATCGGTAGCTGCCAAGATGAATCGATGTCCTCTTGATGATGGGGGTGGATAGGTTTCCTTTTCCTTCTTTAGTTGACTTGAATGTGATTAGCATTAATCTGAATACTTCAGTCTCTGTGCAGGCACAAGGTATGTCATGGGAGACCATCACTGCCA
>FWPY01000076.1:150000-155000 GCA_900174645.1 Sonneratia alba
CCTGGTCGTTTAAATCAGATCTCTATTTCGGTACAACGAGAAGGAGTTTACTATGGTCAGTGCAGTGAGATTTGTGGAACTAATCATGCCTTTACGCGTGCGCCCGGAAACATAGGCCGACTGCTGAGCCCACTCTGGCTCAGCCGCACCACCCCCGGTGCGAGCCACCCGAGAAGAGCAAGCTAAACCAGCGAGCGGCTGGAGCTGTAGGGAGCCGAGGAGCAAGGCAGTAGAGTTGATAGAAGAAGGGGCCAGGCTCCCGGTGGAGCAGAGGAGAGGGTTAGGATAACGAACTTGAAACGCGGAGCCCGAGCGGCCGGCGAGCGGGTGGTTAGTGGCCAATAGCGCCCTAGTTGATGGCATTCCTCTCTGCGGCTGGCACTCGAGGAACCACGGGGCACTCCATACAGAGCAAGCAAGTCTTAGGGATGAGACGCCCGCGCAAGGACCTCAATTCTCATTAGGAGGTCGAACCAAGGACCTATGGAAGTCGGGGCTACCCCGTCCCCATGGGCAACGCAACAGTGTCCTGAGGGAGGAGTTTAGAGGCCTTATAGTAGCACGGACTTCTTTTTCTTTCTAGGTCATGCGAAGGGGGCCAGTCCAAGATCGTACTGTTCCTCTACAAAAACAACAGACGCTCTCAACGGCTAGGCGCCACTCTCTTTCTGAGTTATTCCAGCTTCTTCATGATTTCGTGCCGCGGTGAACAAACAAAACCAAAAAAAAGAGGGCCGTCTCAGCGGAAGGAGAAGGACCTGCTACGGCAGAGACTACTGACCCTCTTCTTGTTCCTAGCCGTCTGTTACGAGTCTGGGAAGCCTGGAATCCTCAATATGAGGGATCCCTCAAAATAGAGAAGGGCGGGCAGGGCTTCCGCAAGAGCCTCCCCCCTCTTCCCGGTCAAGATAGATGGGAAGGAGCCCTATCAAGTAAAGGCCAACACCAGTCTCTATATTGTTGTACGTAGACCTTTGTTTCAGGTCTTGTCAGAGCCTTCCTCCTGCTAATCCGGCCATTTCCAAACCTTAGCTCGGCTAAATAGGCTCAATGATCTCTTTCTTCGATAGGCCGGTCCGGCGCTCCGCGTGGAACTATTCGTACATGTTCCGACTCGCCGGTCATTATGGATCTAGTGGCATGGCGAGGCAAGGGGGCATTGGAAAGACTAGACCATACTAAAGTAAAGAGGCATTCTGGAAGCGACTAGTCGCTTCTGGCGAAGCTTCTAGAAGGCCGACCACTACATAGAGAGATCCATATACCAGTCATGAGCGATAGCGAAGCCTAGAGAGGCGCAGGGCAGCAAGCGTAGGCTCGAAAGCCGCGTTAGCGCTTGTAGTTTTCTCGCTTAGTGTGAAACGCTCCGAAAAGGAGCAGAGAAGGTGATCCTATCCCCATCAACCTAATAATAATGAAGGGCTTTGATGCCAGCAAGCATCCTTGTAGTTGTTGGGGAGTAGGGTTCCAAACCTTTTTTTTAGTATTTTTCTAATAGAATAATAAGGTAAGGCTATGAAGCCCTTCCTTCAACTGCTTTTGGCTTGCCCCTTGTATAGGTTGGAGCAAGCGGAGGCTCGAAAGCCGGAGCGCGCTAGCTAGCTTTCCGTTTTCTCGCTTACCAACAACTTAGAGAAAGGGGAAAGGGTTTTTTCAGCTTGCTGCTCGCTTTCTCGCTTCCGAGAGGCGAAGGGAGCCTGACTTACGGTTTCCAAGCCTGGCGCGAAGCGAAGGGATTGGATTTCACCTATGATCAGATCAGTGGGCAACCATAGTTTAATTTTTTCGTGGTGTTGTTGACGTTGTTGAAAGCGAATTTTGAAGTAGGCCTCGCTTTTCGGAGCTGCTTCCAGCTCACACTATGGTGGAAGAGGTGCCGTGAAGATCTAGGAGTGTGAGCAGTACGAGCTGAAAGGCTCCCATACTGTTTGGAGGGCAGGGGGCATAGATGCCAAACAAACCTGACCCCTATCTATCGTCGTAGAAGCTGTTCCTAGGAAAGATTATGGTTCTCGGGTATCCAATCAATTAATGCCCCAAACCGGGGGAGCTTAAGCGGAAATGAAAGAGTAGGGTGAGGGGGGAAGCGAGAAAACTACAAGCGCTAACGCGGCTTTCGAGCCGTAGCCTACGCTTGCTGGAAGGCTTCGCTCGCTCGCTCTAACGCTCGTTTAGTAGACAGCGAGTGGAGTGCATAAGCCCCTTTAGAGAGAGGGGGGAGTACTACACGAGCTCGTAAGTCAAGTACAGAACGAGCGAGAAAACTACAAGCGCTAACGCGGCTTTCGAGCCTACGCTTGCTCGTCTTGCTTCTGGCGAAGCTTCTAGCACTAGATAATAGGCATTATGGTAGGAATACTACAACTTAGGCCGACCACTACATAGGAGCGATAGCGAAGCCAAGCCGTATAAAGGCGAGCAGCCCTTATAGCAGCAATAGCAAACGGCCTACTTATAGCCCTTTTTTAGGCACCTGAGCGTCTTGCAGTGTTAACGCGCTGCTGGCGGTTTAGGTGTGACTAGACGCGCGGTAGGAGGCATAAAATTATTCCTGCTCTTTCGTCGACTGTTATGTAACCCCTCACATGTTGGTAGTCTTCCAAGATGCCTGACGATAACAAGGATATCCTAAAGGGCTTGTTTTATTTCTGGAGCCTTAGCACCAATACTTTCATCCGGAGCTGCGTACTACCCGGTGCTTGCAGGTCTGACTGGTGCCCTCTCTCCTACAGCTGCTTCAATCAATGTGTTGTCTGACTACGAGTCTTCTTAGCCCGCAGCTGACTACAACTTTAAAGACCGAAGAGGAAATGACTACAACAACTGTAAACATTCCCTCCCCGCTCTGACTTTGATCGACTTGCCCACACAGCGTCTTTTTTGAGAGAAGAGGTCAAGGGGCTAAGTGACTCTCGAAAGTCGTCTTTTGTATCGCGTCAAGAGAAATGACATAGAGTTGATCATTGCTTGAAGAGTTTCATTGTCGAATTGATCTCGGAATTGGATCCCAAGCAAGCGGAGGCTAGAACGGAGCGAGCAAGAGAGCAAGCGGAGGCTCGAAAGCCGGAGCGCGCTAGCTAGCTTTCCGTTTTCTCGCTTTCTTCAATCGGCAAAGAAGAGATGGATCGGAAGTCTGATAGGGCTTGTTGAGATAGGGAAGGGACTCCAGCGGTAAGAAAGAGTCACTCAGTGAATCGGTGGATCACACACTTGTTGGAGACAGGGGCAGGTCTGACTATTTATAAAGTATACAAGTGTTGAAAGAGTGAAGTCTGGGGGCAAGGGGAAACGTGAGGAATGGGATCTCCAAACCCGCCCTACTAAAGAAGTTCGCAAGCAAGGGACATGCCGAAGACCCACCTTTCCAACTAAGTCCAACGCGAGGACCCTTGTTTTGACGATGCGTTCCGTCGTCAACAAGCGATGGCTGACAAGGCCCTTTTCCCTAAATATCTTGGGAAGCGAAGAGGAAGCGAGAAAACTACAAGCGCTAACGCGGCTTTCGAGCCGCTTTCTTGCTCGCTCCGGTCTAGCCGTAGCTTGCTCCTTCGGTAAGATTCTCCCGAAGGTAGGCATTTACCCAAGGCACTGATATTCTGAGTCTCTCAAAACTACGTGTTTTAGGGAGTTGAACGTCTTATTCTTATGAGTGGCCCATGTGAATAGTTGCCAGGAGCCAGGATTCCGGAAAGTTCAATTCAATATTGCAAGTGCAAGTCGACGTTCCTGATATAAAAGTGCAGTTCAATCGTCGAAAGTGATATCTCTTTTAGTCCGGTCTTCTTTTCTCTTTTGAGTCAGGTTCTTAAGACAGGACAGGAAATCGGGTTTTCTGAATATCTCTCTTCCGACCTATTAAGTTAAGTAAAGGTTGTTGGTTCGAGATCGAAACTGGACCTTATAGAGACTAGACTGATAGGTTTAGTAGGTGCGCCTGTCTTTGAGAAGAGCTCTTCCTAAGTAGGAAATTTATTATAGAAAGCTCGCGGTTGCACCTTGTCTAGGAGGTGAGGCTTTCCTACCATGAGGGATGGCTGCGTTCCTTGAAAAAAACCAAGTCAAGTCAGCCATAGTGGACAGGAGAAGCGAGAAAACTACAAGCGCTAACGCGCGCTCCGGCTTTCGAGCCGTAGCCTACGCTTGCTGCTTTCCGAACTCTAACTAACAAAGCGCAGCGTGAAACCAGTTGATTACATTCGATGTAGTGGTCCGATTGCCTAGTGGAATCCCTTAGGCACTTGATTCTAGCGTACGCTCGGCTCCTCTACCAATCACCACAGCGCGAGATGCGAAAGAGTGACCCATCTCTCTAGATCAACTGGCGGAGCAGCTCCCTATGCTCTTTCAACCTCGGTTAATGTCCTAGTTTCTTTCCCTTCTCCTAAGTCTGAGTTGAGAGTCTCAGAGCCTCTACTCTAGGCTCACTCCACCCCCTGTCTTGTCTTATTTCAATGCTTTGAAAGCCAGGGCAGTGGAGCAAGCGGAGGCTCGAAAGCCGGAGCGCGCTAGCTAGCTTTCCGTTTTCTCGCTTCTAAAAATCCCACGAAGCTAAAGTACCCGGTTGAAGGGAAGGAAGGGCTGCATAGCATTAGCTTCAATTGAACAAGCTCAACCTTGAAAAAAGAAAGGCGGTAGGCCGAAGAACCGTTGAACGCTTCAACTTGGCCACTGAAGAAGCCGAAGGACAATGACACTAGCTAACCAACTGAGAGAGATGCCAGAGATGAATTACTTCCAAAGGGAAAGGAGGAGAAATTACTCTTCAAATTACGTCCCTCTTTAGGAATAAAGAAAATCAAAAGTACTCCTTCCCCGCCACAACAGTTCCACAGGCACCATTGGTGGATCTGGAAAGAAATTACATGGTCGAGGCGCTACAGCAGCTTGGAATTGACGTCAGGCCCTTAATGAGGGGCCTACGTCTAGGAAAGCATACCCTGATTGGATCGACCGAGTTCATCAGTTTCCAAAGGGGTATAAGGTGCCTGACTTTGTTCTCT
>FWPY01000076.1:157500-202500 GCA_900174645.1 Sonneratia alba
CCTAGGTTACACCTTCGGAATACCCCAGAAGTTGGCTTGGCCACCCTCCATCTTCACTTTACGCCACGCCGACTCCCCTTTCGTCATAAGGCGTGGAATTAGACCAAGGGGAATCCCCAGCAAGCGGAGGCTAGAACGGAGCGAGCAAGAGAGCGGCTCGAAAGCCGCGTTAGCGCTTGTAGTTTTCTCGCTCCCTCAGATTTCGCACGTAGGAGATCGAGACACAGTCCCAGGGCTATGGGGAAAGATGTAGATCGATCGCCCTAGATAGACAACTACATAGAGGGTCTCTACAAGTCTAACTATTCTTTGATTTCGTTCCCCCCGTAAGATCAATATCACAACCAATGAGGTCTGCAAGTTTCACATCGTTGTAATATCCGATCCGATAGTTGCAGATATAGTTAGATAGAACACTATTTAACAACAACATTATAAGAAAAGATATTAATAGATATCGGTAGTTGTCCGGTCGTACCCAAACAATAATATTCCAGAGGGAAATGCACCTAAGATCAAATATTTCGAGCCGGCTTCCGTGGAAAATTCAGACTTTCTTTTTGATGCTGCGATCACATAAAAACATAAACTTTGAGGCTCAATAGCTAAATACATGGCAATTGAATCATGAGCCGAGATCATAAAGAGCATACTGCGAGTAGGAAGTGGAATTAATACAATGAATTCAAAAGCATCAAACCTCTCTTGTTCGAAAAAATCGAAACACATCGAAATGGTACCAGCCGTACTTAATAATAGAAGGATTTGGCAGAAATATGTAAAATTGTCCCTCCTAAAAAGATTATTCCAGAATAAATGGGCAATAGTTAGGAGAGGTGCGCCAGCGGCGAGCAGAAGCAAGGTTATTAGATACCTAAGGAAAGCCCGGCCAGAACCACACGTGCAAGTTTCCCTGCATGTGGCTCGTCCGTGATAACTTCTTCGGATTTGCGTGAACTAGCGGACCGATCACTAAGCAAGCGTAGGCTCGAAAGCCGCGTTAGCGCTTGTAGTTTTCTCGCTTGTCTTGGGGCGTCTTTGGCTTTACGAGAGAAAGACCGCCGGAGGTAAGCTAACTTCGGCCCGGAGCATTGATTCCCCAGCAAGCGGAGGCTACGGCTCGAAAGCCTACGCGCGCTAGCGCGCTTGTAGTTTTCTCGCTAGCTCTATCTCTCAATTGCCTATCCTGTGCTCGAGAAGGTCGCCCAGTTCCTCGGCAGCACCTCGGGGTGCATTTAGTTGTCAACCATGAGACTCGGGATATTCCTCACTCCATGGCACCCTTCGCTCATCCATTCCGCCCGCCCGTCCAGACGCGGCGCCCTTTTTCATTATCATCTACCGCCCTTTCTTTCCTCCCGGCTATTCACGCATGAAGATCGTCGGATGTATGCTCGACTTCGGTTGCCGGTGCTATAGGTAGGAGTACATTATGGCAGGATCAGTCACCCGGGCAAACCAACCCTCCTCCAAGAAGAATTGTGCTATGCCCCTCCTATCCCTATAGAGCGAAAGAGCTGCCTGGTGATCCCTAGGTTGCAGCACGTCCGGTCGTTAACTCCTCGCGCCGCTGCCGCCGTTTCTAGGACCGACCGACGCCTCACCTGCACAGGTACCTACGTAGTGTAGTGTCGGTCGCACATTCAACATAGCGTTCGGACTCATGTGCCTTCCAGAACCAGGGGTCTTCGAGCCTGCTGCGTACGATTAGCCAGCCTTGCGGCGGCAAAAGGATTAGACGTCCCCCATGCTACGGTTCCCTGCGGTCCGAACCCGGTGCCGCATTAGGTTAGGGAGCAAGCGTAGGCTCGAAAGCCGCGTTAGCGCTTGTAGTTTTCTCGCTCCTCCGCATCCCAAAGCGCGCTGCCCTCCTAGGCGCGCAACACTAAGTAATCCAAGCCAACCCACATTACTGACTAACGGTGGATAATCAGATTTATGAGAGGTACTAAAAACAACTCCATGAATGAGCAAAATGAAGGTTGCATTAATGATAAAGATTTCTGGGGAAACCGCTAAAAAAAGATTGAACATGTGGGAGGATCCGAACGAATTCTGCTTTCATTTCCCCGTATGGAGCACTGAGTTACTTACGTTACGGTCTTCAGCAGGCAGGCTGCACTCTAGGCGGCGGCTAGGAAGGATCGCTAGACCAGCAGCCAGACCAACAATGAATGTGTAATGATGGTGATTCCACACCAGGCTCAATAAATAAGTGAATAAAGGGGATCCTAAACTAAAAAGGAGTCCATGACCCCTTTTTAGAGCGTAGTTGGGGAGCGAGAAAACGGAAAGCTAGCTAGCGGCTTTCGAGCCTACGCTTGCTCTCTTGCGCGCTCCGGCTTTCTAGCCTCCGCTTGCTCCTTTCTCTCGAGTATACCCATTAAAGAATGGACGTCACTTTGGGACACATGCGGATAGCCGTCCCGCGTGGCTAAAAGTAAGCCAAAAGAGCTCAAACTCTTTTTTTTTAGTTCCACTGAGAAAGTCGAGTCAACTAAAAGACGCCACTCTACGAGGGAAGTCCTCGGGTCGAGTCTTTGCGAGTTCATCCCAAAGAAAGCGAACCCCTTCCTGGTCGGGAAGATGCGGATAAAAGGCCAATAGCCTGATGTCAGCTTCTACGGCATAAGCTTTAATTAAAGAAGAGAGCTATCAAGGCTAATAATAATAAAGATTTCATAAGAGTTGAAAATCCAATTTTTTTTTCTAGTATAGGTGAAGCAAGCGTAGGCTCGAAAGCCGCGTTAGCGCTTGTAGTTTTCTCGCTTGGACCGACTTAAGTCAAGACTGGCTATCTCTCCTCTCTCTTTATATACGCAAAATAAAGGCGAAGAGTAACTACTGATTTCTTCTCGTAGTTCCTCTCTTGTTAGTGTAGTGATACGGATACTCCTCTATGCGAATGTTCTGGCTTTCAAAAGACGAGTAAGAGGCGACCGATCTGTCTATTCTACCGGTAAGTGAGATAAGAAGTCTTTCTCGGGCTCGGGAAGGTATTGTACGCACGGGATTCCACCTCTTAGGAAGTCTCATCTTAGGGAAAAAATCGTCTTACTCAATCACACCTCTTACCTAACTAAAAGAGCCATTCAATATTTCCCTCTGTTCATTTACTCGGAACAAAACTTTTTTTTATTGTAAAAAAAATCCTACTAAGAGAATGAACTCTTACATGGCCTACGGGGGGGCGATTCCTAGAAGACCAGACAAGGAAAGATTCCATATCCAATACTTCTAACAACCGTCCTAACAAACATACTACTGCAATGATTGGACCGATGGGATTGGAAAAGAAAGACCGGATTTCTTTATATAGGATATCACTTGCACTGAATGACTGTCTTGCCCAGAATTCAAGGAAGGAGACCGTACCGTGCTACCAATCGTGCTAAGAAACGTGCTATCAAGCATGATTTCATTTTCTTTCTTTAGGTTAGGTCTGTATAACAAAAACAACCTATTTAGCTTATTCTTGAAATTGAAAAAGCCGATTCTCGTAAAGATACGATTCGATAGCACAGGAAAGAGAGATTCCGGAATCTCTTGACTTCACCGTTACGCACATACTTTTCTTACTCCAAGAGCGAAAAGAACATCATATCATCGGTTATACTATACGAAAACATAGGAGCAAGCGTAGGCTCGAAAGCCGCGTTAGCGCTTGTAGTTTTCTCGCTTCAACCACACTGGAATGGAGTCCGACCTACGGGTTGTCACAATTGAATCAGGCTCAATGGACAACGGAGATGGATCGCCCGGCCGAGATTGGCCTCCTTGAGAAATCGAAATACATGATGACATGGCCTGCGGGTTCTGGAACAACCACCCGCCCTTGATCTTTGGCTTAGACGCACGCAGGTCCGCTCGGACTCGGAATCGAGAGACGCGAGGTTAGCATCGAGATAAAGGAGATCGTGGGAGTGGTGCCGTAGAGCCCAATTCGACAACTGTCAGCTCTACCCCAAGAAAACCCAAGTAATTCCCGAATGGCCTATTGGGGGTCGAGCCGGACAATCAACATTGAGATAGCAATGCTAACCTGATGGACACGAAATGCGCTGGGTTTTGCGCCATCTTGGAATGAAAGACAATTCCGAATCCGCTTTGTCTTCGTCATTTGCTTTCACCTGCTTCCGGTGACAATCACATCTTCACTTTATAATTCTCTTACTCAATCTGCTAGCGCGCTTGTAGTTTTCTCGCTTCGTCAGGTAAGCTATTCGGGTCCAAAGTCTTCACTTCCACCTCCTATAACTCGGACTTTCCAGTGATCACTTTTGGCGGGGCAACTTCCTTTTAGAGAAGTTGAATTGGCTGGACTGAGATCTTCCGGGGCCGGAACCTTCTTTCCCTTCGGCAAAGGGATGGGAACTTCCCCCATATTCTTGAATCAAGGACAGCGTGCCCGCCAAAGAAAACATGCGCCAACGATTTTAGGCCGCCGACGGCGCGGCGCAGTCAATAGAAACTGGCTGGAGTCGCGGCGATCTGAGTCGCCGGAGGTGCTCAGCCCAGAATGGATGGGGATCCAATTGGGCCATGCGAGCAAATAGGTGGATGCTCGGAACATAAGGTCTTTTTTGGGCCGGAAGGGCCTAGCCTCCGCTTGCTTTCTTGCTCGCAGCTCAATGAAGAAAGCAAGAAAAGGGCCAACATCGATGTCCGTCTCTAACCGCTGAGTCAAGTCCGGAGGCCCTTTTTCAGAAAAGGCCGATGCCCTCTCGACTCGGGGACTACGGTGAGACGTGAAAACACCCGATCCCATTCCGACCTCGATATGTGGAATCGTCTTGCGCCCGTCATTCGTTAGGCAGTCAAACGGCCGCTAGGCGTGATCTTTGAGAGCGCACGGAGATCCACAGTTTAGGGGGAGGAGAACCAAGGCAAGAAGGAAGGCTATTCATATTGGATTGCCAATATCGTTCCATACGTGAATCCAATCAAGCCGCTTTAGGGATGAATGAAATCGAAATTTCCGCTTCTAAAGTTAGGAGAATGAATCGTGGCTTGCGAACTCCATGCTTAGAATCTTCTTCCTAACTTTCCTCGAAGGGGTGCGAAAGGACCAAGATAGTCTTTATTTACGCTATTCTTCGCATCTCGAGAGAAGCAATCGATTACAAAGTGGCGGAGCCTTTCCACTTGACGAAAAAGCCACTTTACTCGGGAAGACCCTTCCTCCTCTGCTTTGAGAACCGTGTGAACGGAGAGCTTAGAACACGGCCTTTGAAAGAATGGAAATGGAAAAGAAATGGAACTCCCGGAAAACTTAAAAGAGAAAGCGAGTCCAGCCTTTCAATCAACACACATGCGGACTCGGCCATCGTGGCTAGGAATATTTTTGAGAAACAAATGTGAGTGCTTCTTGCTTTCTGAATGCGAGGGTCTCTGCTGTTTTCTCTCACTCCTTCATGCCGTTTCGAAGTCCATTTTCCCATCTCATCGGAGCGACTCGCCGGCCACGCTCTCTCACTCTTTCCAACTGGAAGATGGGCTCGGAGGGGACCCATGTCCTGGTAGCTGAAGGGCGGAGCCGTCGAAGGCTTGTCAGAATAGAATGTCAACTAACACCCCCTCTGGCGGCGGAAATGACCTTGAGACGAGAGGAGCTTTCCGCTCTACAGAAGAAGCTAAAGCGGAGCGAGCAAGAAAGCAAGCGGAGCTCTTAAAGGCAGTGGATTGTGAATGCTAAGGGACAGACTGAAACGGCTTTCTAGCCTACGCGCGCAAAAGACATTTTCGCGTAAATAGAAATGGAAAAGAGATGTTTCCAATTCATCAAAATCGCGAGGAATTGCCTTTCCGTTTTCTCGCGCAAAGACCGTCTGGCGAAAACGCCGCAGGCTTCCGTTTTCTCGCTTGTTTAAACCAGTTCCTTTACGCTATCAATCAGGGAAGAAGCCTTTTCCTTTCCTGTCATCGAGTAAAGCAAGCCTGATAGCGGTCGCATTAAATGTTGGGTAAATGGACTTTTGCTTGAGAATGTAACCCCGTCCACCCACCGCATCTCAAGTCCTTCTTTCTCTTTTAGGAGAAGTTGTTCTAGCTTCTCCTCCCGCTTCAAGTGCTGATTTAAATTTCTTAGTTGAAGGAGTGAGAATCGGCCTAAGGGAATAATCAATCCTGGGGTTCCTTTTGTCTCACCATTGGCTTCATTGGGACCATTTTCTAAGTATAGGAAGCGGAGAGGTAGCTAGTAGGTTTTTCTAAGTCCCTCCGTCGTCCAGTCCTTGAGTTCTTTCTTTGGAAGTAGTGAATGTGGTAAGAGGTGTATAACCATTACCCTATCCTTTAGTCATGGAAGGGCTATTTCCCCTACCTTTCTTTCTAGGCGCAGGATTTCATTCCCCTAGTGCTTTGTCCCCCTTGTGTCCTTCTGAGGGGTGAAAGCGAGGTTGAATGCTCTAAGCTGAGTGGTTGGGTAAGGGCTGACCTCCAAAAAGTACTTCTGTATCTTTCTTAGTGGTCGACTAGGATTTAAAGTGTCACGGGCAACATCGGTTGTCATATATGACAATCCCGGAGGCCAAACAGAACCCGGTGATGACCCGTCTTCCGATGAGCAAGCTAGAGCTCGAAAGCCGGAGCGCGCGTTAGCGCTTGTAGTTTTCTCGCTTGTTAGGAGTAGAAGCTAGTCTTTGTAGAGGAAGAATGGAATCAATACGAGATTAAAACAAATATCATATATAATCACAGAAAACTCATATCCGATATGCCGATCGGAGTTCCGCTGTTCACTAGAAACCCTCTCTCTTCACTATAGCGGGCAGTGTGAATCAATGGCTCTCTCTTCACGAACGGGCTGTAGCGCACTATGATAAGAAATGTGAAATTATCAATCTTCTTCAATCTCTCCACCCACAGCTTCAATTAGAAAACTCGCGCCAGGAACGCGAATTACTTGTCAATATTGTTGGACGTGGAGAGTATGATTTAGAAAGTCTGCGACGTATCATAACAAATTTAAGATCTTTAGGGACCCAGCAAGCGGAGGCTAGAAAGCCGGAGCGAGCAAGAGAGCAAGCTACGGCTAGACCGGAGCGAGCAAGAAAGCGGCTCGAAAGCCGCGTTAGCGCTTGTAGTTTTCTCGCTGGTTAAAAATAGAAAGAGCTCTCTTGTCCAACGGGTATTCCCCGGATTCTCTTTTAGCCATTCGAGGAGTCAAGGATTTGCTAGGAATTCCGGATCAAAGAAAGAAGGTTTCAGTCTCATTCAAGCAACTATCTTTTTTGAAGCAGATAGCTCATAGAGCTTATTCTATAGATACTGATAAAGCCAACTCATGTTTCCACTCTATTTTCATTACGAAGATGTATCACGTCAGGATCTGTTGCTCAAACCGAATCACGCCAACGTTATGGAAGTTCCTGGATCGTGTGAAATAAGAATAGTAGCAAAGGCATCCTCCCCCTATGATTTCATAATAAAAAATGGAAAATTGGCTATGGAGATTCTGCGCGGTCAGAAATTCATACGGACAGAAAGGGGTTCGACAGGAAAGTCGTTTCGATCCAATCCATTCTTGGAGTCAAATAAAGACAAAAGATATGTCAGTGACCTAGCACGACAAAGCACTCTCCGAGGGCATGGAATGTCTAATTTTTTGGTCAGAATCTCGACAGTAATGTCTCTGTTAGATTCTCGGGTCGAAATACGGGAAAACTCCATTCAATTCTCGATGGAAACGGAGTTTTGCGAATTCTCCCCGGAACTGGAAGATCATTTCGAGATCTTCGAACATATTCGAAGGTTCAATGTGACTATTGTAACTTCGGCCAACACACAAGATGAGACTTTACCACTGTGGAGCGGCTTTTTGCAAAAAGATGAGGGGGAAACTCAGTAAGATGTCGGAGAAGCGAAATATACGAGATCACAAACGTAGATTGCTCGCGTCTAAATATGAATTGAGACGAAAGCTTTATAAAGCCTTTTGTAAAGATCCCGATCTTCCTAGTGATATGCGGGACAAACATCGTTATAAGTTGTCCAAGTTGCCAAGAAAGAGTTCCTTTGCACGAGTAAGAAACCGATGTATTTCCACGGGTCGCCCTCGTTCCGTATATGAGTTCTTTCGAATTTCTCGTATCGTTTTTCGTGGATTAGCATCTCGAGGTCCTTTAATGGGCATAAAGAAATCGTCTTGGTAGCAATCACCAAACCACAAGGGTTAGCTCTGCTGCTGGTCCACAAGCAAGGTAAGTAGGTCCATTCCCGGCCGGCTCCGGACCGAAAAGACCTAACGGACTAATCCCAACTCTCGGATCGGAGATGCTAACGGGGCGGGAATCGAAGTGGGGGACCTCTCTACCGCCTGTGTATATCTCCTGTCAAGTATGCTCCCCACACATAGACTACGTACAGGGTAGCACTTTTGGAAAGATAGAATATCACCGCGTGAACATATAAGAACATAAATAAACTCCCGAGGGATCGACCACTATTTAGAATAGTGGTTGGCGGAGAACTGTTGTTCATTGGAGCGCCGGAGCAAGCGGAGGCTCGAAAGCCGCTAGCTAGCTTCTAGTTTTCTCGCTTGTTCCCATCATTGATGGTTGAGTGTGGGACTGAGCCTTCCGAAAGACAAAAAAGTGCTTAGTTTCGTTGGAAAAACCAACGCAAATATCATATTGACTTTCTCTCGCCCTACTTCTAAAGATAGATAGAAAAGGTTTGAGAGACTGACTTTCTGAAATTATCTCCTTTCTAAAGCTGCGCAAGGTGGCCCCCCCAGAACAAAGCCCACCCCTCTTTTCTTTCCCCCCCCTTTAATGAAAGACCCTTGCCCCGCTTCCTATTCATTTGTGGGTCGGGACCCGAGGGCCTTTTTTTTCTCAAGAGGAGATTTCGAGAATCAACCAACCGAAAAATCCGTAGGGGTCGCACTTTGTCCCGCTTGGTGGACGAAATCTTCTCTCCTTTTAGAATTCTTTCTCCCACACACCTTTGCCCCTCTTTCACCGAAGAGGAAAGAAGAATCTTCCAAGCGGACAGAGACCTAAATTTCCATTAGATTCATTTCGTTGCTTGCTTTGTTGCAGCAAGATGATCAGTCCGAGAGTGCTGGAGAAAAGAGAAAGCGGTAAAAACCTCTCTGATTCGGTCACCGAGCAGTCGGACGACTCTTCAGTAACCCAGGATGAGCCCTTCGACGCTTCTTTCGCTGTATACCCCCTCCATCCTTCGGGGGTGGAAGAAAGGGTACTATATCTGATGGTCTGATCGGGGTATTCGCGATCTAGGGGAGCAAGCTACGGCTAGACCGGAGCGAGCAAGAAAGCAAGCGGAGGCTAGACCGGAGCGAGCAAGAAAGCGGCTCGAAAGCCGCGTTAGCGCTTGTAGTTTTCTCGCTGGACGCACACTACCACGATTCGCTCGAGGTTGGTGAAGACCCCGAGCGGATACCAAGAAATCTCTGCCCGTGCATGTAGGGAACCAGCAGTCGGTGGTAGGATTGGTAACCTAAAACCAACTCCCATCGAACCAAGCGAGAAAACGGAAAGCGCGCTAGCGGCTTTCGAGCCTACGCTTGCTTCCACATCAGTCCAAACCTTTTCAGATCTGGATCTGAGCGGACAACTTGTTAGTTGTGGTTAACGATAGGTGCCTCGAAGAAATCCTTGATAGTCACCTCTGGTGACAAGGCGGTACCGTAATACCAACGACAGTACCGCAACCAGTCCTGAGTCCACTGTCGGAGAATCGACCATTCCAAAAAAGTCCCGCGTCCCCTCTGAGAGAAATAACTCATCAGGGGGAAGCGAGAAAACTACAAGCGCTAACGCGGCTTTCGAGCCGTAGCTTGCTGGAAGTCTTCATCTCTTTACGTAAGAAGTCAACAATGACACCCTTCCAGACCGGATCCCAAGTTCACCCTTGGTGAAAGAGGTATCTCGGGTAGCCAGGGAGTGTACCTAGAGAAGAGGTTAGGCATACTATGTTTAACCATTGCCACTTGCTCTAGGACAGCAAGCGTAGGCTCGAAAGCCGCGTTAGCGCTTGTAGTTTTCTCGCTGGGTACTATATATATTAAATATAGAATGGTTTCTATGTTGTAGGGCCCCAGAACGCTAAAAAGGTGGGGGAACAAGAGTTGTCACGATAGGAAAGAGAAATGACTATAAGGAACCAACGATTCTCTCTTCTTAAACAACCTATATCCTCCACACTTAATCAGCATTTGATAGATTATCCAACCCCGAGCAATCTTAGTTATTGGTGGGGGTTCGGTTCCTTAGCTGGTCTTTGTTTAGTCATTCAGATAGTAACTGGTGTTTTTTTAGCTATGCATTACACACCTCATGTGGATCTAGCTTTCAACAGCGTAGAACACGTTATGAGAGATGTTGAAGGAGGCTGGTTGCTCCGTTATATGCATGCTAATGGGGCAAGTATGTTTCTCATTGTGGTTCACCTTCATATTTTTCGTGGTCTATATCATGCGAGTTATAGCAGTCCTAGGGAATTTGTTCGGTGTCTCGGAGTTGTAATCTTCTTATTAATGATTGTGACAGCTTTTACAGGATACGTACTACCTTGGGGTCAGATGAGCTTTTGGGGAGCTACAGTAATTACAAGCTTAGCTAGCGCCATACCTGTAGTAGGAGATACCATAGTGACTTGGCTTTGGGGTGGTTTCTCCGTGGACAATGCCACCTTAAATCGTTTTTTTAGTCTTCATCATTTACTCCCCTTTCTTTTAGTAGGCGCCAGTCTTCTTCATCTGGCCGCATTGCATCAATATGGATCAAATAATCCATTGGGTGTACATTCTGAGATGGAAAAAATTGCTTTTTACCCTTATTTTTATGTAAAGGATCTAGTAGGTTGGGTAGCTTTTGCTATCTTTTTTTCCATTTGGATTTTTTATGCTCCTAATGTTTTGGGGCATCCCGACAATTATATACCTGCTAATCCGATGTCAACCCCGCCTCATATTGTGCCGGAATGGTATTTCCTACCGATCCATGCCATTCTTCGTAGTATACCTGACAAAGCGGGAGGTGTAGCCGCAATAGCACCAGTTTTTATATGTCTGTTGGCTTTACCTTTTTTTAAAAGTATGTATGTGCGTAGTTCAAGTTTTCGCCCCATTCACCAAGGAATATTTTGGTTGCTTTTGGCGGATTGCTTACTACTAGGTTGGATCGGATGTCAACCTGTGGAGGCACCATTTGTTACTATTGGACAAATTTCTCCTTTTGTTTTTTTCTTGTTCTTTGCCATAACGCCCATTCTGGGACGAGTTGGAAAAGGAATTCCTAATTATTACACGGATGAGACTGATCACACCTGACGGTTGTGTGCAGAGGTGTGCGAAGAAGGGAAATAAAATGACCTGCCTTCACCACTCCTGCATTCGCTTTGGGTTGGTCAAGCCCAATGGCGAATACCAAGAAGCTTGTGCCGGTGTGACCACCGAACAACCAGGGACCGTTACGTTAGGTATGGATACCCTCTCGGGTAGAGCCCACCTTAACCGGTTCTGTTGTCGCAAAGCAACAATCAGATCGAACTCATCGGGAGGTAGCAAGCGGAGGCTCGAAAGCCGCTAGCTAGCTTGTAGTTTTCTCGCTTGTTTCAGTCTCCTGCAGAGGAGATCAATCACGATCCCCCTCCTGTAGGGATTCAAAGGTAGACCGCGACCCAACCATAACTCTAATGGTAGGGCGGACCTAGTGTACATAGCTAGGAGTCTCTCCACCCGAAGAGACCTAGTATGGTCGAGTTTACTAAGGGTCAACTATCCAACCCCAGCAACCCGGCAAAAGGTTGAAACCCTAGCCATAGGGTACTGAAGCTGTACAGCCATAGTACCGTAGGGATGGTGACTGTTCAACAGAGCCTTGACTGAGATCGGAGAAATATCCTTTCTCAAGTCTCGGACTCGGAACCGTTTAGCAAACTAAGCAGAGCCGCGATGAGAGATGAGTGATTTCTGATAACTTATAGTCACTCCTAATCTATCTAACGCACCCTTATACATTCCTCTGGCTTACTACTGGTCTGAGATATTTTATCATTGGTCTTCTCACATTCCTTTCCCTATTCTTTCGGCGGGGAAACTGGTCCTTAGTTTTTCTAGTTCGTCGAGACATTTTTGCTTTTGTCGGTGGTACAAGAAAGAATCAAAAGTAGTTTCGTTTAGTACGAGATCGCTTCACACCAGGGTAGACCTGTTCTGCACAATACCACACTAAAATATGGTGTGATAGCGCAAACAGGGGCGATCTCACCATATTAGTGAGAAATTCGGACACCAATCATTTACGAGTGAGTAAACCACCAAGAATTGACAAGCGGATGAGTTTTCTAATTAGCTATCTTGATATAGCTTAGATAGGGAAAAGATACTATAGGAAAAGATACTATAGGATAGGGCTGAACTTTAAAATCCGGGGGCTTTGTTCCCGAGAGTCCCCTCCCCCTCTCCGTCCCTTATTCGTCCTTTGAAAGCCCCAGAACATTCGCATAGAGGAGTATCTTTATCACGCATGCTTCTCCACTGATGACAAAATGACCTTCTATTCTCTTCTAGGAATTCCTACCCCTACCATTTGAGAGGGGAAAGATGTCAAGGAGAAGGAGCAAGCGGAGGCTACGGCTCGAAAGCCGGAGCGCGCGTTAGCGCTTGTAGTTTTCTCGCTCTCCCGGAAAGTCTTAGCGTCAGTTTTGGTACCGCCAGGGTTCTTGTTATTTCAATACCGTCATCGTAGCGAGAGGAGCAAGCGGAGGCTCGAAAGCCGGAGCGCGCTAGCTAGCTTTCCGTTTTCTCGCTTCTCTTTTTTTTTTTTTTTTAGAAGAAAGAAACTATATATGTCCAATCTCTAGTGGTGGTGGAACCAACCAAGATGTATGTCGTCCGACCCGACCTCAGACTCTTTCTTCCCGACCTATTTTACTCTCTGGTCGCAGTTATTTTATTTAGGTGGTATCCCTAAAGCTACGGCTCGAAAGCCGCGTTAGCGCTTGTAGTTTTCTCGCTCCTCCCGGGAACACACGAAACAAAGATATGAACTGGGTAAATAGAAATGGAAAAGAGATGTTTCCAATTCATCAAAATCAGAAGCTTTTTCTACATCCATATGATCTACTAAAGTAGATCGGTATTGCCCATATAATGAAAGCAGATCTTGGTCCATGGAGTCCCAAGAAGGTAAGAACTCCAACCTGTCCGATGCTTCTTCGGCCAAATACGATATACAAGTGGGACCTGCACTATGAGCAAGCTGTGCGAAAAACCGCTTCTTTTTTCCGGTTCCGCAACAACTTGGGCGAAATAAGGTTCTACCGGGAAACCATGGATTTTTTAGTTTTCGCCATTGGTTACTGGTCGAGCCACTGGAATGGAATGAGATAAGAATCTCTGGAGATCTTTCCTCTCCACTTACTCGTAACAGGCTTTCCCTCTGTAGAAGACTTCTTCCGAATGGCATAATTGCCCGATTTCTTCCTCGATCTTCAAAGAAGACTGACTCCTCCTACTCCTCCTTCTCCTTTAGGATAGGATCGTCGTTGGTCCTTCTTTCACTAATGATCTCACCATTTTCTAGTAGTTCGCGCGAACGCGCGAGGGACTATCCTTTCTATCGCTTGCGCTTGCTTTTCACTCTCAAGACAGACAACGGTCTCTCTCTTCTATAAAGCGAAGCAAAGCGCATGGCGCTGAAGTGAAGAAAGCTTAATAAACACACACGAACACGATGCAGGGCATAGCATAAATGAGACCGCTGATCATTTCATAAAACATATATGCTTGACCTTTCTCGAGACTTTTTTTTGGGTGACTCACCAACCGACCCAGCAGTGATCGATGACAGAATGGTACGAACAAATCAAAGTCATTGGATTTGGTAGTTCTCCATTGACTTCTCTCTTTACCCCTTTGCATATGTTCCTAAATGGGTGTGCACTCCCGATGGGCAGGGGCCGGCCTCCCACTCTCTTATGCAGCGTTTATTAGCTTAGCTAAGTTGGGTGGATCGTGCAATAAGCCTCTCGTGACCCTCCCTTTATCATACGTCTTTATGAAAGCCTCTCGCCTTTCGAGATCCGGTCCATCATCAACTCAGTCAGATCTTCTTGTTTGCCTGCTTTGATTAGGCTTCCTTTAACGGATGATTTGATCGGCATTTCGTGCCTGCAGCCCTGCTGAATTCGACCTTTTATCGCGGGTAGCGTAGGTTGGTTAGAGGCGCAACTAGAAGAGTTGGCCCTATATTTCTATTTTTTTCCCAATCCGTCACTTGCTCGTCCCTCTCTCATGAAAGATTGTCTCTCCTCTCCCGGCGGCTTTTACTCATGGCTATAGCCAGTTGCTAAGACGATTCCCATTCTCATTCAACGGTCTATCAATGCTGCCTTATTTTGTTCCAAATTCTTTCCACTAGTTCTAAAAAAAAAATGGACAGGAGCAAGCTACGGCTAGACCGGAGCGAGCAAGAAAGCAAGCGGAGGCTAGACCGGAGCGAGCAAGAAAGCAAGCGGAGGCTAGACCGGAGCGAGCAAGAAAGCAAGCGGAGGCTAGACCGGAGCGAGCAAGAAAGCGGCTCGAAAGCCTACGCGCGCGCTTGTAGTTTTCTCGCTTCTTCTTTTTCTTTTTTTATTTAGATTTATAGTTGTTATTAGAAGAGAGAAAGAGTAGAAAGAAAGGGTACGCTCTCTAGAAGATTTGCTCGGGGCTGTTCACTTTCACTTGGTGGCCTGGTATCTTGAAACCTCTTTGCTTGCGGGGGAAGGAGTGGAAACGTCTGAGAGAGCGCTTCGCGAAAGAATCGTGTGGCGCGGTGAAAGCTTTCCCGTTGGGCTTTCCGGCCCTCCAGGGCTTCACAACATTGGGGAAGAGGGGAGGTGAGTGGATACTCAACTCTCTCTCTCGCGCCCTTCTTCAGCTTGTTCCTGTTCGTCTATTCGGGACGGGGCAGGCAGCCCACATACATGAAGAGAAGAAGAGAGGGGGGAGTTCCTTGATATTAAGGTGTCAAGGCGGTCGAAGAAGGCCACAAGTGGAAGCAACCGATGCTTTGGTCATTCAGTTGACTCCTTGCTGCCAGTCCGTGCTTGCTGTCATGCTGGCAAAAGCAGGGGGTTTCGGCCGGTTTACCTACTATTGGATTTGAACCAATGACTCTCGCCGTATGAAAGCGATACTCTAACCGCTGAGTCAAGTAGGTCAAGCTGAGTCAAGTCAGAGAAAATAGACCCCTATAAGAGAAAGCCGCGCAACCAGAGTTCCCCAACCGGGGGGGGGCGGAGCGCTAAGAAAGAGAAAGCGTTCTCACTATACGAAATGAAGTAGCGACTAGCACGCGTTGATCAACCACTTGGAGAACGTGGAGCCTTTCTTTCTCGGTCGTCTGTCTTAATAGTTGTGGATTCCGATTCATGCGGTCGTTCTCTGCTGCATTGGTGTTTTCACTCCCCACTCTCCACCATAACAAAATGTTTCCACTATATCTCAGGAGTAGTCAAAGGAAGGGTAAAAGTAGGAAAAAATGAACTAAGAAGTAGGGCATACAACAATGGATCAATTCATTCAACAAGATCCGTTCGGATCGGACCAGCAAGCTACGGCTAGACCGGAGCGAGCAAGAAAGCAAGCGGAGGCTAGACCGGAGCGAGCAAGAAAGCGGCTCGAAAGCCGCGTTAGCGCTTGTAGTTTTCTCGCTTTGTTGAATTCTAGTCTAGCTCTCTCCCTTCGGCTTCTTCCCCAGCTGCGGACCCGGAAATCACTGACTTCCTCAGACCTTCCCCCTTCAGCTTTCCTTCTTTCTGTTTTTGATTGACTTTCTTTTTCTTTCTACGGATTTTAACCAGTTCTATTTGGATCTAAGACCACCTTCCTTCCTTAGAAGGCGAACATCTCATGCATCTTTAGAACCATGGAACTACCATCTAATATGGGCGAACGCTAATGCACGCTATATCTCTTAGTCTAATGGCTTTCCCATGAGGGAGCTCACTCTCTGTATAGGGAATTAGGTAACGAAGGGGCGACGACGAAGGAGAAGGTAACAAGTATCGGAGCGAAGGCTAATATGTTCGAAATAGTTGTAGTCGCGACGAACGCTCCAGACTATGGCTATTAGTATCGAAGATGGTTACCTTCTAAAGCTAGGGAAAGCGAGAAAACTACAAGCGCTAACGCGGCTTTCGAGCCGCTTTCTTGCTCGCTCCGGTCTAGCCGTAGCTTGCTCTCTTGCTCGCTCCGGCTTTCTAGCCTACGCTTGCTTGGCATTGCTTTCTTTCTCCGAGTCGTGTAGGGCCTTTTCAAGTTCCGCAGGAGTAGTTTCGGTTGGAACTTGGACGCAAGCAAGAAACTTCTTGAATATATCCTGATGGGCGGGAGAGGTCTGCAGCAATTCTAAGATGGAAATGGAAGCTGGGCTTTCTATGTTTCAATCGGATACCAATTGCTTGGATGCCTTTGAAAGTCTCGAGATGATTTGCAGAAAAAATGCTTTCTAGCTTTGTCTTGTGTCTCCGTAACAAATGGTTGGTCCATTTCTTGATGGGCGAACGACGGGGATTGAACCCGCGCGTGGTGGATTCACAATCCACTGCCTTGATCCACTTGGCTACATCCGCCCTTACCCCCGCACAGGTTGTTGTCTCTATCTACGATCAGATCCTTTCTGAACCCCCCGCTATCAAAGAGAAGCTTTTTCCTAGACTATAGTTGCAAGTCTATTGTTGTGTTTTGGAATTAGGGGAAGCGAGAAAACTACAAGCGCTAACGCGGCTTTCGAGCCTACGCTTGCTTCCTGGCAAAGCTTCAAACAAAGAGGTTGGGCTGTTCACTTCATTGATTTGACTTCACTTTACTTAAGATTAAAGATAGGGGCCGGGCGGGCAGTTCAGGCTCGTTTAGTAGACAGCGAGCGAGCAGCAAGCACCTTCTTTCTCAAAGTAAACTTTCTCGCTTGTTGCTTTAGAAAGATTGCAGGGGCCTTAGGCACTTCCTTCAGCAGGCTCCGCCCTATCAACTCTATTCATCTCTTTTTTAAAATGGATATTTAGGGAGCGAGAAAACTACAAGCGCTAACGCGGCTTTCGAGCCGTCGCTTGCTTGTTCAACGATCTTGAAACCAGATCAATATCCATTTCTCAATAGTTCTTTCTATCGATAGAAAGATATAGATCTCTATCTGGATCTATCTCCATATCTAAATATGGAAGAACCAACACAACAAGGGCGTAACCAACGGAAGGTTCTCACCCTGTCCCCGACATTGTTCTCCGACGATGTCCCCTGGGCGAAAGGGGACACCATTCTCTTTCTTTCTTCAATCGTTCCGAGCAAGCGGAGGCTCGAAAGCCGGAGCGCGCTAGCTAGCTTTCCGTTTTCTCGCTTGGTTCGTTTCGTCCTTCTCTCCTATCTACGCAATTCTCTGTCTTCGTTCGTGATCATGTTGGGCGAAAGGTAGTTGTAGAGGAGCGGCTGTGAAACGGCGATTCCCCCTTTCCATTGAAGTAGGGAGGGCCTCCTTCCCCACCATTCCGGCCTGTTCTTGATAGGGATTTTCCTTATTCTGAAGGTAGCTTGCGTACCAAGCCACCCACTTGAGAAGCTAGTCGCCAGAAAGAAGCGACGAGGAAGCGGAACACGAACCGATTTCCGCTATTCCGGGTTCTTATTGAACGTAGCGAAATCAAGTTTCTAAAGTCAGCGAAGTTTCTATGGTGTTCTACCTTTGCGTAGTCTCGGTCCACAGTGGAAGGCTCCGCACCTGAGCCTCGTTAGACTCAGCGGAAGTGTAAGGTGTAAGTGAAGAGAATAGAAGAGATTCAGTCTGTCCCTTAGCCTAGTCTATATCTACAGCTGACGCAACTCCGTACCGACGCCTCACTACTACAACAAACATTAACGGCTAAGCGATTTCATAACCTGAGCTTTCCTTAACCAGCTGACCTTACTTCGTAACCAACATCTACTTTCTTTCTTACTTTAGGCATAGGCCTTCGCCACTTCAAAGGGGCGCTTCGCCTCTCTTTTCTTTTTTGAATTAGAAAGAATGGGGCCTCACTTATTCTGTGCAGGGGGGATGAAAGACAAAGAAAGGGAAGGGGCGTGATTGGTGTGTCACTGGGTCGGTGGGGGAACTCGTAAGAAGGGGGGACGACCCGCCGAATTCACATCAGAAATCGCCAACATGAACACAAACGAAATCTTGAATTGCGTATAGAAAGAAAACGAACCCAGCGAGAAAACTACAAGCGCTAACGCGCGCTCTGGCTTTCGAGCCGTAGCCTCCGCTTGCTCGGAGCTGAGGTATATGAAGAATGGCTTTTTGGTCCCTTTCGTCCAGTGGTTAGGACATCGTCTTTTCATGTCGAAGACACGGGTTCGATTCCCGTAAGGGATAGGTACTCATTCCCGGCCGCTTTCAGTTAGTGTTCATTGCTGAGTGATCGCTCGCTATCTGGCTGGAAAAGGAGCAAGCGTAGGCTCGAAAGCCGGAGCGCGCTAGCTAGCTTTCCGTTTTCTCGCTTGGGCACCTGCTCCAATAAAGCTAAGAGGACTAGCTACGGTGTGGGCACCAGATCCACTCAGTGAGGCCGGGCAAGACTTTACGTCCGATATAGTAGTGTCAGACATTTGTCAGACTTAAGCAGTGGGATAGACTCTTTCAAATGGAAAGATAGGAGATGTTTAGCCAGTACAAGCTGTGTTTGTGGCACCCATTCCGACTTGGAGTGGAGTAGCCAGGAAGAGGCACCGAGGAGGGACAGAAAGAACAGAAGCTGAGAGATTCACCTGCACCTGCAGGGACGCGCTCCGGTCTAACGCCTTGGCTGACGTACGATCCCCGCGAAGCTCCACCTTCAAAGGGAGCTATGTAGACAGATTTTTGGTCAACGACTTTGACAGCCTTTCCTTCACACAAGGTTTTTAATCCTTCTCCCACGCTTAGGACAGTAAGGGGAAGTAGCGAGATAGAATAGGAGAGTGGTAGGACTTGAAGGCTTAGATCTTCTTTCATGCTATTATACCATCGTTACAGAATTTTTGGGAAATCCCTTTGACCGCCTCTCTCGGAATCGATTCGTCATGGTCTATGAACTCTTTGCCCGACAGACTCTGGTGATAGCCCTATAGATCCGAATGGTACTTACTTTCATACAGATGAAAATGTAAGCGCTCCCGCACTATCGTTATTCTAGTTCTTTATATTTGACTCTATTAAGAGATCTCGTACTAAAGAAAAAGATAGCGGCCATATGTACAGAGTACAAACGTCTTGATTCTTTCCGGACATGAAGTCCTTAATTTCTACCACCTATAAGGCGAGAGCTTTCTTTATTATGATACCGCAGCGTTAAAAAAAATAAAGTAAAAAGCATCAGACCATAATTATGACTGACGGGTAAAAACAAAACCAAAAGTATTCAGCCGAGCTGGAATGAATTCAATTCCAGCAAAGACAAATGAAGGAGAACTGACTTCATTCAATTGAAGAGAAGGCACTGCACCGGGTTACTTTCTTTCTAATTGGGAGCGAAGGCACTTCCGGGCTTAGCTCTGCAGATCTTTCTCGGGAAGACGACGGTGCTATTTAATCTGTTGGTCGTTTAGTTAGGGCATTTGCAATAGCAAGTTTAGTAAAGGCATGCCTTACTTAAGGCAGCGAGTGAGCCTTGGGTAGGCAACTTCAATAGGTCGAGGGGAGTAAGAAGGAGTTGTTCCAGAACCCGCAGGCAGAATAACCTTTGTTGGAAGAAAGGCTGCTGGTATGACATCAATCACTCTTAGACTCTTAGCTGTGAACAAAACGAAAGCTTTCGCGTGGCGAATGCGCTTATCTTTACCTTCTTCGATCTCCCAAGGAAGCCAGGTAGCAGTAGGCAAGTAGTTAATCATATCCCATTCTCTAACTAGAACTCCGAGTGAGCTTTTCAGGGCTATGACGAGGCTTGGTACAAGGGAAGGTTTCTAAATAAGATAAGGGGAAGAGCAAGCGGAGGCTCGAAAGCCGGAGCGCGCTAGCTAGCTTGTAGTTTTCTCGCTTCCTCTATGCTGACAGAAGCGGAGAGGCAGGCAACAAAGAAGGAACCAGGCTCGACTGGTATCATTTCCTTACTTTTTTTACTTCTCCCTAATGTAATTGGACTGCTCTGTATTCAACAATTCTGGAACTCTTGCAGGCAGCGAAGGAGCGGCAGCTGAAGGAGGATTACGATCGCCGGCTGGAGGAGAGGGAGAGGCACTTCGAGGCTGAGCTCGAGCGCATGCGGGCCGAGATGGCGAGGATGAGCACGCAGGCATCGGCTCAGCCACAGGATGGTGAGGGTCCTAGCAGCCAGGCTTTTGATCTTCTGGGTACATACGTTCCTTCCTACTGCCCTGGCGATCTGTTACAGCAGCAGGTGCCGGGGGCTGACCTGGCGGGATTCGGCGAGGACGTCGACTGGACGGTGCTTCACCAGCAGTTCCCTCCTGCCACCCAGCCTCCTCCGGATCAGGGGCCGTATTAGACTTAGGAGCTGTTAACTTTTGCTTTCTCTTTTCGTGTCTTTCTTGGGTGGGGTCTTGTACATAGAAACTGACCTAGGCACACTTTTGACCATTCTTTTTGGAACTGCGTGCATTTGTAGTGGCCCCCTTTTTTGTTTCTACTGGCTTAGTTGTAGATGATCTCGTATCTAGTATCTCACCTTTATGCATGCATGCTTTTCTTCGATTTTGATTCTGCTTCAAGTATTTGGCTTGTCTCTGCAGGAAGGAGTGGAAATCCTTGATTCACGTGCGCATAAGCGCAGATCCATCAACCCTGTCAAATTGAGCTTGGCCTTTTTGAAATCTTGACACCCTCATTCTTAATTCTCCTTTCATGGTGAATTTGTTTGTGTTGTTGTCACAGCTAAGGATTCATATCCCGATCCACAAGTGTTGGCTTGGCTACGGGGAATCTCGAAGGAGGAGCACCGCTCATGTGATTGGGCCCAAATGTGGCATTTGTTGTACCTCTTTAATACTCGCATTCGTCTTGACTTTTTGGATGCGGCTTCAGAATTCTGGAGCCCTCGTTACCATGTATTCCGCTTCAATAATGTAGAACTATGTCCGACCATTGAGGACATTTCGGCTCTGTTAGGGCGGCCACCAGCAAACCTGCTCCCTTTAGTATATCCCACAGGTTCCATACCAGCAAGCGGAGGCTAGAAAGCCGGAGCGAGCAAGAGAGCGGCTCGAAAGCCGCGTTAGCGCTTCTAGTTTTCTCGCTTACCCCGGCCCTCAAAGGCAAAGGATTGCACTAACGAGTGCTCTTCCCTCATGTCGAGTTGCTTGGACTGACTGACGGTTAGGTGCCGGTATGAGTGAATACCAGTTTCCGGGAGGAATTCATACCCGCCTTTCCGATCTCTTCTACTTCACCACTTTCAACAGAATGAAAGTAACGTAAGGAGCGGGTATAGTAGGGTGCTGCTCCCGGGGATAGGTTATGAAACCTTAACAACCAGCTCTTCCTTCCTTCACTTACCGGACCGGATTATGGATAACTTGCCTACATACGTGATTATGCAGCTGGCCCAGGAAAAGGCGATACTGCTAACCGAAGAAGATGGAGTCAGGAACAAGAGGTTGTCCTCCCCGCTTCTCTCACCAACCTTGCCCGATCGAGTAGCGTAGTCAGATAATGGAGCTAAGCCGAGACTTGTGATTCAATCGTGACATAAAACCCCGTGTTTTTTGTTTAAAGATGAGCATGAGCCCTATGATTCACCTACTACTTTGAACCTACGACTTTGAACCTACTGAGGTCAATCTTTCCCTTGAAGTTTGGCTTTCTACTCCTTTTGCCTTCTTTCCTTGCCCATCTCCTTCTTTCGCTAAGGCGAACTAACTGCCCCCATCCCCTGATAGTTACCGCTCCGTCCCCCATCTCGCTTGAGAACTTAGCCCTTCGCCGGCCGTTAGGTCCGATGCTGAAACTCCTTACTATGTAAGAATAACCAGGGCATTCGCAGACTCATACTGAATCGGTTAGATGGTTCGATTCGCTTGCTTCATCGGCTACCGGCTTTTGTGGTTTGGTTTGTGGGTTCGAGTCAAGGAATGCCGCTTTGGTCTTTACATTAGAATCTAATCTAGCAGTTCCGCTCTTTCCTTTCATGTCATGAAGGAAATGAAATGCCCCTAGCAAGCGGAGGCTAGAACGGAGCGAGCAAGAAAGCGGCTCGAAAGCCGCGTTAGCGCTTGTAGTTTTCTCGCTTGCTCATTTGCCTATTAATTGGATTCTCAGTATCGTGGGCAACTGTGCCTGAACAGCTATTATAGAACCCAACGGCTGTATGCTGGCCGGATGTAGCACGGGCAGTGAAAGAAAACCTTTTTACAAAAAAAAAAAGCAGCTGGGCTGGAAGAGCGTCAATCGGTGCATCTTTCTGGATGATGAACCCCTGTTTGAAGATGAGTGGATAGGTATTCTGCTATTCTCTATCGCTTTATACCGGACATGGAACCCTCTCTCTATCAATCCAACTGTCTAACCTTTCTTTCTTGTCTGGACAGTCAATCTTTTTTCGACGCTGGGCTTTAGTCATCCTAGAATTCCCGGTAGTGGTTCATCTACCTTGATCTGCCTTCCGAGTGACATGGAAGACTGCCTATCACACTTCTTAGCTCAGAAAGATTGGAAGATGAAAGCTATCTCATTCAACATGGGACTTGCTGTCTTGATTCCCACTTGTTGAAGCTCTATCTGGTACTCCCTTGCGCTAGAAGAAGATTGTCCGAATAGCAGCATTTAGATGTGATAATAGTGAGAAGGTTTCCAATGGCTATCAGATAGCAATGAGTGGACTGGCAAGCAAGCCTTTACTTCTTTCTTTTACAGGCATTGCTGGTCCTAGGTCTGGTTGGGTAAACAAAGCAAGCGGAGGCTACGGCTCGAAAGCCGGAGCGCGCTAGCGTGGTCCCAGCAAGCTACGGGGAGACCGGAGCGAGCAAGAAAGCGGCTCGAAAGCCGCGTTAGCGCTTGTAGTTTTCTCGCTTCTCCGGTCAAGCAGCAGAGGGTAGGAGATGATCACGTGAGGGACACATGCATTGGTCAACAGTTGTCAACCGAGATTCACTCCGAAGATCATGTGGAGTTAGTTATGGAAGGGAATGTGGAGGAATAGAACGAAAGGAGAGCGGACGGCTAAGCAAACCCTAGTTAGTGCGTAGAGAATGGGTGTGGTGTTGAAGTTGTTGAAAGCAAAATGAAATAGAGTGGAGTGGGTCGAGAGGGAAAGAACCAACCAAAAGCAGTTGTAAAGTTCAAGCAGTTTTTCCTGATGTGTCTTGCAAAGGAGCAAGCTACGGCTCGCCTACGCGCGCGTTAGCGCTTGTAGTTTTCTCGCTGAATTCCCCTTCTCGCACCGCTAATTCACCCCAGAGTGCCTAGGCTTAGAGCTCGTACTCATACTCTCACATCGGATAGGAAAGCACCGGAGTCAAGGGATGCATCTTCTGCGGCACTTATTCCCACAGCAGACTCAATAGCTGCGGTTACGGATTCAATTGCTAAGAGGGCATTCGAGTCGAGTCAACTATACGATAGTGAAGTTTCTTGCGAGAGGTAAGGTAAGTTCTTAGGAATCGATTTCATCACAGGAAAGATTAGATCAGGAATAAAAAAAAATGACAAGAATTTCTGGTCAATTGAAAGTGGTGCATATTACGTTTGAGTACTTCTGTAAGCCTTGCACAGATCAGGAATAGTCCTTTAGGAAGAAAGTCCTTCTTTCCCTTAAAGTCTTGGCGAGAGGGATTAATCTGATTGACCTATTATTGCCCCTGGGGCTGATGGGATTTATGGATTCTAAACCCGCTTCGACGTCTTCCCACAGATCTGCCTTATCGAGCGGGTGCCATTAAGGCAATAAAATCCGTTTTTGTACGAAGAATAGGAAAAGGAAGCAGTACAGGACGAATTGATCTAATTGAAGTACACAGGGAAAAGGACTGAAAGCCAAGCAGAAAGCATCCATTTCTTTGACAGAGAATCGGATTTGCTAGTATATAGTTGATTTGAGGCCTAACGAGTGCCTTTATTTTGTGCGAGGAAGGGGAAAGGTCTATTTGCCTATTTTGAGTAAAAAATGTTACTTTTTTTCAAGAAGCGAGAAAAACTACAAGCGCGCTAGCGCGCTCCGGCTTTCGAGCCGCTTTCTTGCTCGCTCCGGTCTAGCCGTAGCTTGCTCCTCTTTTTTCATTTTTGAAGTCAGTGTCAGAAAAAAGGGCTGGAGTCATAAGAGTTGGAGATCCAGTACCAGTTGCAGTTTGCTTCTATGCAGTTGAAGTTGACGTTGGAGTTGCCCTTGCCTCGGCTTTCCTTGGTATACCGGAAAGTGCTAGTTCCCTTTTAGCGGTTGAAGTTTGAGGCCTAGACTCAGACTATTCAGTTGTGGCATATAGTCCCGGCATGCAAGCCAATTTCAGTGCCAGTTAGTCATGAAAGTTGTAAAGCTGCTTCTCGGTCAAAAGCGAGTTGTAAATCCAGAAAGTTATTAAGCGGTCTATAGCAGGGCTTAACCTCAGATTGATAGCGAGACTGAAAAGAAAGTGTCCGTCGCCTTTGAGCCCTTTCCTCCTTTGGGAGTGCTGCCCTTAGAGAAGTCCGTTCTATCATCAGCTCGAGTTGCCTGAAAGCCAGAGCCTTTGTCAGGGGGAGTGGAAGTTTCTGCCTTCCGGGTTTTCCCTATTCAATCTTCTTTCTTCTTACTATTGAGTTCATCTTTTGAAGATATTAGTAAAGTCATACAAAAGACGACTAGAAAAGGAAAGGTTCCCTGACATTCGATCCAGCCGAGAAAGACGCCCATATGAAAGAAGACTCTACGAGGTTGCTTTTTTGGAAGACCTATAAGACGCTTATGGAGGATTTTATAGAATAGGCTGTTTTCTTACCTTGCTTTCTGGACCCCCTTATAGTATGAATTCTTATCAAAAGGAGAAGTCGGAAATGAACCCTACAAGGCTACCCGATTCCCACTTTTTTCTACCTTTCTTTAAGACTTTACTTGAAACTTCTTCTTCCTTCACATCGGGCAAAAAAATCTCTTCAGTGAAGTCCAATCCGAAGACTACGTTCCTTAGCTTCCCTAAAAGCGGAAAAAGGGCCTCCGGTTTTGTAGGCTCCTCATTCTCCGATTCCGTCCGTCAACGCGAACTGCTGATCTTATCTTGTCCCATTTCTTTGCACCTGCCTTCAAACAAAGATCTGCAAATCTCGTAGATCAGTAAGGGCTGGGAACAAACCCTATCTTCAAATCAAATCACGTAGAGAGGAGTCCCAGGATCAGGCTAGTATGGCTTGCCTATGGAAATTCAATCTAAAAGCATCAAGATCATGAAAACTTTCGTTTCTTGGGCATACTTATGTATCAAAATGGGACTTGTCTTGTGAGTGAGGACACATCCAAGCAAGCTACGGCTCGAAAGCCTACGCGCGCTAGAGAGCAAGCGGAGGTTCGAAAGCCGCGTTAGCGCTTGTAGTTTTCTCGCTGGGTGAATAATTCTTTTGTCCGGATTTCGACTCGGTACGCGTGGCTAAGCCAAAGATCAAGGGCGGGTGGGTAAATCAAAAAATCGATCTTTCCCTCATTACCGCCTCCCACGGCTGCTAGAAAGCACTGAAAGGCCTGCTCCGAAAATGCTGTGAGAAAGGGAAGATCTTGGTTCTGGAAGTAGCTGGTCTCCGCCCCTTCTATTAGTAGGGCTGCGTATCCGTAGTTTGAATCCACTTCTCAGTGGTCGAAGGCACAGTCTTCATCTCCTTGAATCGAATGCTAGTTTCTTCGAGAATTGCTTATGGCAAAGGACGATGCCCACGCTTCAGGTCGATCAGAAAGACAAAAAGGATCCGCTCTAGTGCCATTTTCCGGATTTCTAGTAATTGTTGGGCATTCCGCCTCTGATAGCACCCTAAGATTGTTGATCAGGCCGAGGAATGTGTTGTCGAGTTGACTCAAAAGAAAGCGTGGAGCGAGAAAACTACAAGCTAGCTAGCGCGCGTAGGCTTTCGAGCCTACGCTTGCTCGCTCCGGTCTAGCCTCCGCTTGCTCTCTTGCTCGCTCCGTTCTAGCCTCCGCTTGCTGGGACGGTTAGCTTTCAACTAAATTCTGTTGCAGCGCGGCAGTAGGAGTTAGTTGCTTGCAGAGATAACAAAAAATGTTTGGCATTAAATATCCCTTATGGGAACCCACCTTTGAAGTTAAATTCCCAGTGGTTTTTGGTCATATTCCATCGGTGGTAGAGCTGCGAGACCCATGAGGAATTCTTTAAATGCATGACCCCTCTTTATCACCGCCACCCAGCTTTCAATGTTATGGGTTTGCGACAGTAGCACCAAGATCTGCTGTTTTCTCAGTTGCTGGCTTGGGATGATATTCCATATGCTTAGTGGACCGATAGCCTCACCTTCCTCTTATTGATGGACGAATAGGAATTCCATTTCCCCTTTCTTCTTTTGATTGGGGGTCGTCCCATGCGGCGGGCTCGGGCTCACTCTCCTTTTTACCCTCTCTTTCCTTGAGGACCTCCTCTAGAGCGATTACTAGCATGTCGAAACCTGGGAACGTTTGTCCCTGCCGGAAGTGGTAGGCCCGAGAGAATCCGTAGTAAGGGGCATCCTCTCCCTCTTTCACATACCATCCGTTCATCCCCGGATACTTCTCTTTTGCTCCCTTGTGGGCAACAGAGCGGTTCTTTCGTCCGAAGCCCAGACCGGCTGTGTTGTTCTGAACATGTGGCATGTCGAACCTGCGAGAGCCTTGGTCATTCTTCCCGCAGCCCTTTCCGGCTTGAAAGCCCATCTTCTCAAACATGTTAACCACCGCCGGGTTGACAAACGGCAGTGCGTCGTTCAGGTCTTCCTCGACTGTTAGGGCGGCGATCTGAAATCATGTTCGAGCCGGAAACACGTCGACGTCGGTCAGGGACACGTCCTTGGTTGCCCCTGACGCTCGGATTACCTCCACCTTTCCTGACGGAAAGCCTTGATTATCTGGTGTACGGTGGAAGGCACTGCCCCCAACGGGTGGTACCAGGGGCGTCCCAACAAGAGGCTATACGAGCTTGGAATGTCGAGCACTGTGAACTCGACTTCTGAAATCGTCGGCCCGACGGTGAGCGGGAGAGTGAATAGACCGAGCACCTCCCGGCGGGAGTTATCATATGCTCTGACGGCGAATGGGGCTGGCCGCAGCTCGGACTCGGGGATGCCAATCTTCTCCAAGGTGTGAAGGGGGCAAACATTCAGAGAGGACCCTCCATCAACTAGAACTCTGGTCAGGTACTTCCCATTGCAAGTCACATCCACATAAAGGGCCCTGAGATGGGCTGATCCTCCGGGCGGTAGTTCAGCTTCTTCAAAGGAGATTACGGGAGAGTCGGTATGAGCGACCGAGCTGACTGACTTGCTCAGAGCCTCAGGGGTGACGTTGCTCGAAACTTGAGCATCGATCAAGGCGTCGATCAATGCTCGCCGGTGTTCAAAGGATAATTCCAACAGCTTCCAAACCGACACGTTAGCATTCGTCTTCCTGAGTTGTTGCAACAGGTCATTTGGCGCAGGGCCAAGGGCATCTTTCTTCTTCTTCTCTTCCCCTTCTTTCTCATCCAATGTCAGGGGATCGACGCTTCTCTTCTCTTGCCCCTCAGCAGGGATCGGGGCAGCGTAGATACGACCGCTTCGGGTGACAGCATCTATGTAGGACTTGCTTCCTTCGTACTCCTCTTCTTCTTCACTTAGGTCGGTCCAGAAACCGGTGATAGATACACCAACCTCACTAACGGTCTTCTCGTCCTCACTCCCTTCGGACAGCTCGGCCCAGACCCGCAACTAAGAACGCTGCGCCTCCGGCCAATTATGATCCTCAGCAGCCAAGGAGCAAGCGGAGGCTCGAAAGCCGGAGCGAGCAAGAAAGCGGCTCGAAAGCCTACGCGCGCGCTTTCCGTTTTCTCGCTTGCTCCCATCCTTTGATTTGACTTCGATCCCTGAAAATGCTCTTAACTCAACCGAAGTAATGAGATTCCTATCATTCCCTCGGGGAACTTTCGCTAGAATCATGAAAATGCTAGAGTAAAGTAAGGCAGTAAAGCACAGACATGGCATGCGGAGAATAGGTTTGAACAGATGATTCTATAAGACCTTATTATGTAACAGCTCTTTCATGCTTTAGCCGATAGAGAGCAAGGTTAAAGGCAAACCTTAGATAGCTACAGGGGGGACGGAAGGCTAGCTTTCTTTCTAGCTTCCAAGAAGGCTAGCAGCTTCTCCGGTCCAGGATTCGGCAGTCGAGACAGATATCTTTATTTCATGTTGAAAGAGAGGAAAGGATGCAAGCAAGGAAGCTAGCCTATTTGATAAAAGAACTGTCTCTCTACTTCAAACTTCACTCCTTTACTTAGATAAGGTAACTATATGATTAAGGCCAAGGAAAGCTGTCCAATCGGTCTAACCAATCCTCTAGTTGAAGAGTAAAAAATAGGACGGGAAAGAGCAAGCGGAGGCTCGAAAGCCGGAGCGCGCTAGCTAGCTTTCCGTTTTCTCGCTTGTGTAATCCAGCCTTCACTTGAGCAAAGATTGCCAAGAGACACCTCTGAAGCAGAATACCCTGGGACAGAGATTCAGGAGACTGTTGATGGACTGGCCCAATTATTCATCCAAGCTGTGGAAGAAGAAGAAATGGGGGAAGCAAGTGGAGGCTAGAACGGAGCGAGCAAGAGAGCAAGCGGCTCGAAAGCCGGAGCGCGCGTTAGCGCTTGTAGTTTTCTCGCTTGGTTGCCTCCTGGCCATGCGCCATCGATTCCAGTTGGAATACCCTTCTTATTCGCTCTTTAGCAACTTCTTGTGCTCTAAAACACTAGAACGACTTGCCTCATAAGATAAATAAATGACCTGCGGGAACTCACTCTCCTGCGCTAGTTAATCATATGCCATCCGAGTCGCCACCAATCATGATGGGGTGGAATTGGTCATCTTCTAGCTTACTCTGCTAGAACTACTATAACTTCCACGGCTGCTACTAAGCTAATAAGATCGAGGTAAAGTGATTAAAAAATGTTAATTTTATTTGATAAGTAATCAAGGAGCTATGTATATAGCACTCAGATGAGGCTTAGTGAAAAACTAAACAGATTCAAGTTAGCCCAACCAAAGGACTAATCCAGCTACAAATGAAAGAGTAAAGCGCATTATCTTCATTCCACTTCCAATTAGATGTGTTACGCACAGTGACATTTGCCAATCCGAATCAATTGTTGAAAAAATTTACAGATATTTCAATTCCACGAGCTCTCTCTCTTTCTTATCCCGTCTCTTAAGGGAAAGCGCCTCGAGGATATCAATCATAATAAATATAGTAGACAGAACCAACCATTAGCCCTGTCTCTTGCTGTTCTTCCATTCCCGACACCAAGCCAAGTCCGTGCTCTTTTTTAGTAGTCTTTGTAAATATCCTTTGGGATTTTGACCCTATCTCCACTTTCCTAACCCTCGGAGAATTCTATCCTTAGTCTAATGAAAACACATTAGGAAAATGGTAGTTTTAGATCCCTTGTTCCCTTAGGATTAGGAAACCTACATCCATGACGAAACTTTCCTCTTCCACCGCTTGTCCCTCATCACGCAGGATGAACATCTGAACTTCTCGACCAGGCTCCAACAAACCTTTACCGCGACCATGACGGGGGCAAGAAAACATTCTTAGGATACAGACAGGCAGAAGAAATTACGCTAGCCATAAACGCTTTCCTTCAATGACCGATGAACAGACGAACCAAGCGAGCTCAATGCAAAGAACTCAAGTGAGGAGATCTGGTTACTTTGTATAATATGTAATACGAGGAGGCAATGCTAATGGAAGACGGAAAGTCAGACAAGGCGATGAGTATTGACATAGCCTATAGATTTGGCAATTCATATTGTTCAATAGAAAGAGAAAGATGAGCTAAAGCCAAGCGAACAACAGCTATAACAACAAGAGTGACTCCTTCCTTTTCCTGTGTCTCTACTGATTTGAGTGCTCTGGCAAAGAAGTGGTTTGATCCAAAGTCGGCATGAAATCGTTGGCTGTTGAGCTCTTTGCCCGAATACGATCTCCTAATTGCTAGTCCAAATCAAGGGCCAAAGTCCGAACTCATGATTTTACACGGAAGCTGTTCGACGGAAAAGAAAGGCATGGATGGTTGAACGGACCTATCCACGTCACGGTACCCCGTTCGAACAATCACGCAATCTGGGCTTCGATCACGCTACCATCTAGTTTGGCAGTCCAAACGAACAAGCCTCAACTGGGCGCTACACCAGTCACCGGGGCATCGGTTATCCAACCTCCCGGATAGTATAAATATAACTTCTTAGCGGTAGCAAAGCAAAAAACGTTAGGATGTTCGAGATCGCCTCTGTGTGGTTCACCCTAAGTAGCTAACCGAATCGGAACTGACTGAAAGGACTGCAAAGAGGATATAACTGTTTAGAGCCAGAACACTAGATAGAGAATAGGCTGATTGTCTCTTTGAAGAGTCTCATCCATGGCGAATGGTATTGTATATAAGAGAAGGGCCGCTTTTAGGAAGGATCTCTCTATCAAAGAAATATGATAAGAGAAGAAAGTAGCGGATGAAAGGTATGCCACAAGGCTATCTGAGTTCACAGGTGTCGTTGTTTATCTCCTTTTTTTTTTAAGTAAGATTGGGTGAGTGTTTCGTTAATGGCCTTTCTCTTGTCTTGTTGTTGTCGAGCTTTACTTCTTTATGCATCTTTTTCCCATCTCTTTCTTTGTTGGTCAACAACCAACCATATTCGTCTTCCGGAAAGCAAGAATCAGTCTCTCTTTTTTTTTTTTGGGGGGGGGAAGCAGAGCAGTCAAAAAAGAAAAAAAGAAAAATGAAGAACTTTGCTAAAAAAATTTATATGTCTGCTATCCGTTACATTTGTGCATTAAGCTCGAAGAAGATCTCAATCCCGCAAGGGAGAACTTCTATCGAGCGTCTTTGGACGCTATTTCTTAGTTTCATCCTATGCTTTTTTTTTATAGTGATTCCCACGAAGGAGCTCACTGCGCCGGCGCCAGGGAAGCAGCTGGGCCGGATTCGGGGGCTTCTGGCACAGAAGCTCATTCCGAACTGCAAGAACCTGGCAGCCTTAGACCATAGAAAAGAGGAGCTTATTCATGCGAATTTGCTCAAAAGAAAGGGTGATATCGCGGAAGGCCAAGAGGTCGCGGAAGTACGAGAAGCTCTGGATAGAGATTTTTCAATCTATGACAAGGGAGCTGAATTCCAACTTGTAAAACAGTTGGAAAAAGAAGTGAATTATGCTTCTAAAGACGAGAATTCTTCTTTTAAAGAAGAAGAATTAACTTCTTTAAAAAATGGCCCCGCGAGTACTTCCATATTCAACGCGATCAAAGACTTTGTCGCTCAAACACAAGATGGTACAGGGGGGGGGGTAAACCGTCAGATAAAGAAGAAAAAAAACAATGAATAAAAGAATATTCAACGCGTAAATAAAAGGGACCCCCCGCCCTGGAACAATTACGACCGACAAAGAAACTCGATCCTCGGAGTCTAAAGAGGAAGCCCTATCGCCAACGATCTCTTGCTAAACAGTCGAGAAAGAAAGTCCCATGTCTTTTTTGGTTGGACTAAGCCAACCGGCGATTTCCGACAAGTCTTTCCTAATTTTGAGAGCAAGAAGCGGAACTACAGGGATGATGAAATGAAAAGTGTTTCTTACGATTACGCCCAACAGCCCACTTGAGCAATTTGCCATTCTCCCATTGATTCCTATGAATATAGGAAACTTGTATTTCTCATTCACAAATCCATCTTTGTTTATGCTGCTAACTCTAAGTTTGGTCCTACTTCTGGTGCATTTTGTTACTAAAAAGGGAGGAGGAAACTCAGTACCAAATGCTTGGCAATCCTTGGTAGAGCTTATTTATGATTTCGTGCTAAACCCGGTAAACGAACAAATAGGTGGTCTTTCCGGAAATGTGAAACAAAAGTTTTTCCCTCGCATCTCGGTCACTTTTACTTTTTCGTTATTTCGTAATCCCCAGGGTATGATACCTTATAGCTTCACAGTGACAAGTCATTTTCTCATTACTTTAGGTCTCTCATTTTCTCTTTTTATTGGTATTACTATAGTGGGATTTCAAAGAAATGGGCTTCATTTTTTAAGTTTCTCATTACCCGCAGGAGTCCCACTACCCTTAGCACCTTTTTTAGTACTCCTTGAGCTAATCTCTCATTGTTTTCGCGCATTAAGCTCAGGAATACGTTTATTTGCTAATATGATGGCCGGTCATAGTTCAGTAAAGATTTTAAGTGGATCCGCTTGGACTATGCTATGTATGAATGATCTTTTCTATTTCATAGGAGATCTTGGTCCTTTATTTATAGTTCTTGCATTAACCGGTCTGGAATTAGGTGTAGCTATATTACAAGCTCATGTTTCTACGATCTCAATCTGTATTTACTTGAATGATGCTACAAATCTCCATCAAAGTGGTTGGTTATTTTTTTATAATTGAACAAAAGCAAAGCGAGGAGCGAAAACAAAGCCTGACGAAGACGCTTGCTCCTCTTATGCCGCACGGGAGCAAAAGTAGTTGAAGCCAAAGGTCTACAACGAGGCCCCCGGGACAGTTCTTGGTAGCTCCTGGCTAATCGGAGGAACTCTTCTCCTCTTTTTCTTTTCTGTATGCTGGGGTTGGTTACTGCCAAAATCCCGATATTCAGGGCTAAAGAATCAATGGTGCTAGTTCCCGGCTTGAACCAAAGAAAGGTTGTTTGTTAACAAGAAAGCTCGGAAAAGAGTTCTTTTCTTTCGATTGTGCGTGAGCGGTCCGGGATGCTTGCTGAACGGAAGATAGGTGGTCCGGGGAAGACTTTTCTCGCTAATGAATGCGGCTCGGAACTTCTCTTATTAATAAGAGCCTGCTTGTTGAGCTTTGCTTTGGGGTAGGCCCCTCTTCCAATGAGTTGAATCTTGACCGCACTTCCCTCAGGTCGAAAAGAAGAAATGCTAAGGAAGTGGCTGGTGTATCTCCAACTCATTCTTCTCCGCTCCGCTCTAAGCCTTTCCTCAGTAAAGGATATACCTTTCTTCTTCCCGAGTAAAGAAAAGGTGCTAAGTGAGAATTCTATTTACAGTAGTTTACTACTAGCCTTACCAACTACGTCTACGTTACTAGCTAGCCTAACAAGAGAAGTACTGGCCAATGGCAGTAGCAGTTGCAGGTAATCCCTTCGATTCCCTTCCTTTAGAAAGGCTACGCTCCTGAAGGCCTTTGAAACTATCTCAAATAGGGTTCTAGCAGAGACCGCTGAAACTCGTGTTTTAATGCCCGCCGTACTTGACTGCTGCATGTAGTAAGGACTTTGCCGGGTGTAATGGATTGAGAGAGGCATATGAATATGTTATCCCAATAGTCACGATATTCATCGCCTCTGTTAGGAATAGCAGGCAATCTCAGATCAGGATAAGGATTCGCAGGCGAGACAGATATTGAATTAACAGAGGAAGGAAGAAGTCAGGCAAGGGAGCTGTTGAGATGGTACGAATGGGTATGTCATCCGTGGATCCATATGCATTGTATAAGAAGGGACATAGAAGGAGCTGCTAGTAGTAGGATGTGCACAGAGGGACTTTAGTCTCATATTCATGCCCAGAGTAGGCTGCTATTGAATGTGCTCTTGTCGCAATTGAATCAGCCGTTGAGTAAATAGAAGCTCTGGCTCTTGCCCCTGTTAGTCTTGCCGCTGCTTAACTATGAGTACGAGTTGGAGCTCTTGGGTTCATGACTGGTGCTACTGCTATTGAATCATCTCTTTGAAGGCCAAATGCCACATCAGTAAGAGAAGTGGGAAAAAAAGCTGCTCTCCTAACCGGTACCGGTGGTGGTGTCATAGAAGTCAGCGCTGTTGTCGGAAGGAGTAAGGACTAAATGCCCAGAGTCAACTGCTGGTGGTAAGGGAAGTGAATCAGATTCATCCTATAATAAGTAATACGATGGTACGAAAGGGATTGATTGGAATTCATCGACATCTGAGATTCATTTTGTTTTGTTTTGAAACCAATTGTTTTTATTCCTTAATAGGAACTTCACTGAACGCTGGCATGAGGAAAGCTTTGCTACTTCTCAGTGCATGAGGAATGAAAAGCGGAAAGAGCTTATTCGTGAAAAGAAAAGAATGGAGTTCTTTGGACTCTCCCAAGAGCTTATGAGTGCACAAGAGCTGATATGCCAACAGCTGATTCAATAGCTGTGGATTCAATTCCTTCATTCAAACCTGAACCCGAAAAGAGTCTATTCTTTGTCCGTGAGTGTGGGACTAGTTATTCCTTCCTTCTCTATCTTCCTTGCCATCACGACGGTTAAACATTGGAATATCTCTATCAGCCTTAACTAGACTTCAGCCGGTGTGAGCTGAGTTCTTTCAACATGGAAGAACTGGAGGGATATAAATTATTGCAACGTTTTCACCGCCAATTCCAATTAGGAAAAAAGCTCCTCTACTCTTATGTACCGGCTATAATATATAGAGAAGTGGCTTCAAGACAACCCCCGCAAGCAAAGTCAAGTTTATAGGACACATCTTTATGCCTTAGCCCAAGTGAGAGCGGTGGTTACAGTCAAGTGGAAAGGCTCCAGTCCGTAAGTAGGAAAAATGGCAGCAGATATCAACGGTAAAGTGAAACCTTGTTTTCAGGGAGCTAGGTTGGAATATTTCATAAACGACAGGCGATGGATAAAAAGAAGTGGAAGAAGATGTGCGATTACCACTTCGATTTTTCTTTATTCTTTCTTTAGCCATAACAGAAGCTCTGTTCAAGCAGAGGAATAGAAATGCGTTAGTGACTTCGATCTGAAGGAAGGTAAAAGTACATCGTACTCTATCTAGGGCAACAAAAAAAACCATTTTGACAGGTGTGGATAACAAAATCAAGCCAAGCCAATTGAGGTTAGAGCAGACGATTTTCAAGAGAAAGGAAATGCAATCACAACCTTTTTGATCAGTAAAGGGGCACTACATCAATCTATAAAGCAAGAACCCAACCTGAACCACTCTAAGAATAATTGGGAATTTGGTAATACACACTTGAAGTATAGGAAAAGTGTTGGTCCAGAAATAACGGAATAGATTTTGTGTTTCTGATCGCTAGCCTGCCGGACCGCCCTCTCGATCAAACTAGAAATTTCATAAGAAAGTAGCTTGCTCTCTTGCTCGCTCCGGCTTTCTAGCCTACGCTTGCTGAGACAATTTCCTTTCGTATGGAGCAAAGAAAGCAGAACTATGGTCTGATGAACGGTTAGATGGCTTATCTGTCACCAAATAGGCTCAAAAAGGCTAATCCTTGAAAAAGGCGAGTTGCGCTAAGGTCTCAGTTCCAGGTCTAAGTACTACAGACGAAGCACACCGAACCTAGGTTTCTTTCTACCTCGTCAGAGAAGAAGGAAAGTTTATTCCCTTTTTTGTACGAAACTGGGCTATGAATCCAATCCCATCGAGAAAGTTCGAGTGCTTTTCTGCTGCTGTTAAGTTCGAAGGGTAAGGCCTGGTCTCATTCCAGTTTGCCACCGTATTTATCTGGGGTGAAAGTTCCTAATCTCTATCTTATAAAATTAGAATGTCATAGATTCTATTCTAGATGCAAGCCCACGGAGCGGTGCGGAGCGAAAGGAATAAGGGCAATCAAGGAAAGGTCGAAAGCGCCGGAAATACCTCTATTTTAATACCGGGTGTGAACTCAAACATCAAAAGCCTATCCCTTCTTTTTTTTTACTCATGCCTTGGAGAAGAACGTTCTTTGTTTGAGTTTGAAGTCCTTACCTTGCGGGAGCGAGAAAACGGAAAGCTAGCTAGCGGCTTTCGAGCCGTAGCCTCCGCTTGCTCCTTCTCTTCTTTATTATTTCCATATGGTATGTTGAATCACTTGTGAAGTCGACTTCACTTGACTGACCGTGTCTGCTTCAACTTCACCCTAGACTCCTGTCGTGTAGTGTAGCAAGACTAACAAGTGGTCGAGTGAATTGTTGAACGAGCAACTAGTAGTTGCAATACCTTTCTTTTTTTTTTTTTCTTCCTCCAAGCGAGAAAACGGAAAGCTAGCTAGCGGCTTTCGAGCCGTAGCCTACGCTTGCTGGGCGAATGGAGTCTACGTAACTCTTTATTGGCTAGTGTAGTAGACTCCATGTTAGGTCATTCGGAAGGGCTCCGTTTAGTTCTATTTTAGGGCGTAACGTTGTGGTTGTTCCCTCTCCTTTCAGTCGAGCTCTATTAACATAGACCCCCTCTCCTGACCGAGAAAAAGAAGTTCCAGAGGCATCTTCCATTCATATCGATTTGGGTTTTTCCGCACCATATTTTGATCTGCCTCTTCTTCGATCCGGAATTCCCAGCAAATCCTTGACTCCTCGAATACAATGGGATTTCACACCTGGCAAATCTTTCACTCTACCTCCTCTTATTAAGACCATAGAATGTTCCTGCAAATTATGACCTTCGCCCGGAATGTAAGCAAATATATCATGTCGATTGCTCAATCGTACTTTGGCTATCTTACGTAGAGCTGAATTAGGTTTTTTCGGTGTTCTCGTTGAAACACGCAGGCATACTCCTTGCTTCTGGGGACATTGATCTAAAGCTCGAGTACGGTCCGTGCGCCGTTTTTCTTCTCTACCATGACGTATCAATTGATTTAATGTAGGCATCGCTCTTTCCTTTGTCCTTCTCCCCGATTTTTGCCCTCTCACTAGTGATTACTCCCGATCCGAAGCACCCCTTTTCCATTCATAGAGAGATCCAATCGTCAAAATCAATAAAAAGGCCATCATGGACCAAAATCCAAACGGATCAATCTTGTTGGGAGGTACTGCCCAAGGAAAGAAAAAGGTTACTTCCGGATCAGGGATAATAAATAAAATTGAAACAAGATAAAATCGTATATCGAAACGACTTCTGGCATCACCGGAAGGATCGAAACCACATTCGTAGGCCGACAATTTTTCTGGATAGGTCGAACTATTGGAAGAAAATGGAAAAGGAACACCGAGTAGGATCAAAGAAACTAGCGGACTGATCACTAAATAGATAGAAATAGGTGCAAATTCTGACATTACCACAGCTCACTTGCTTCTTTCGCTCCTTGCTGGCGGAGCGGCATACCGGAAAAAAATGGAAATAGTGTCTTCAAAGATCGTCGTTGGTCCTTCGTTCGTAGTGGTCATTGTATAGTGAGAAAGTTAACCCTTGCCTTTAGATGAGAAAGCCCTCTTTTTTAAATCCCCTAGCAAAAAAAAAATAGGAAATGCTACAACCCATTGTTGTTCTTTTGACGATGAACCACGCCTTCGCTATCGCAAGAATATAGCGATCGAAGAGCTATCGCTCAGCGCTGCTTCGCGTATTACGAAAGCCTTATTGCCCGAACGGGGCATGCTGCAAGAGCGTAGGTGAGTGGTAAGCGTAGAAGGCGTGCCCGAAGGGCAGCGGCAGCAGTGCGGTTCCAAGTGCCGTTGCTAGATTGAGATCTGCGGGGTGGCGGGGACTTCGACTGCCTTGTATCGGGTGAAGAGAAGAGGGTGGTAGGCTTAGTAGGGCTCGAACCTACAACATAACCGTTATGAGCGGTACGTTTTACCCAATTAAACTATAAGCCCCTACGGATCTCTACATGCAATTGGCTCACTTCGGGAAGAGCGGACGGAAAGAGGAGGCCTTTGTTCTATCTGCTTCTTACTCTTTCCCAGGAATGAACAATTGGAAAAAAAAATGATTTCTTTTCTATTTTTTTCTTATAGATAGATATAGAATATTCTATATCTATTATTAATCATAATAATATAATTAAGCAAGCGGCCCTTTCGCGACTCAAACTGCCGGTACGCTTTCCGGCTCGCAACGACTCAAATGGGCGGGGGCTCTCTATTTGCTTGCAATGCCAGCAGCCTGGTGAGGGCTGGCTGTCTGGGGACAGGTGTTGGCAGGGCCTGCTGGGCTTGCTTCTCATGAGATTGGGTGAGGGCAACGGAAAGGGGCTCAACAACCGGGCGGACGGGGACCGTCGAAGAAGTGCCTCGACGCGCCGCAGCCACTACTTTGACGCCTTCCTTTTATGCTATTATGAACTCCACGGAACTTTCTCGATTCCAAGGCAACTTATCCTTTAGGAGCTGACGTAACAAACTAAGCGAGCCTCCCAACGAAGCCAACATAAATCCTATCCGAATAAAAAAAAGAAAAGGAAGTTTCATTATGGTGGTATACCAGCCGCCTGTTCTGGAACTTCCAGTTCCAATCGAAGCATATAGATCCGTAAATGGATTTGTATGTATAGCCACTTCAGTCGTGCTCGTCCTTTCTCGAAAGTATCTTTTTTCTGGGAACATGGTCAACCAGAAATTATTATGTTCGCGATTCTTAATCCACCGATGCAGAAAATGCTCCAGTTTTCCATTCTCAAATGAGGCCGGAAAGCTTATTGGCAACAGGTCGGCACGAAGTGATTCATCATGTTCAAACATGAGCCGATCGTTCCTTAGGGACGGTTTATAGATAAAAAAATTCCCACAAATGGAATGAGAAGTGGGCCCATGTAAATGATCGAGACCTCGCAAACAACAACGCTCCTTCCCCATATGGAGTTCGGAACCCAAAGGCAATCGTTGAGTGAACTGTATCTTCTTTGTGTTAGTTGACCTAAGCCGCACCATTACTGCTGGGGTGGGGCTGGGCCTCCGAACCGTACGTGAGACGAGTTTCTGCCTCATACAGCTCGGGCCGAAGACCGGGGGAAGCGAGAAAACTACAAGCGCTAACGCGGCTTTCGAGCCGCTTTCTTGCTCGCTCCGGTCTAGCCTACGCTTGCTGGGGAAACCCAGCAGCTGCCGGTCGGGGCGGGGATAAGCTTGCTTCTGTTAGAGCTTATCCCCCCCAAAAAAACCGACCCTATAGCGCTAGCGCTTCGCGTTCTTTCTATTCCATCCCATTCCATTCCGGGATAGGCAGTTAATACTAATCTAATAAGCGAAGTAGTCGTCGTCTGACCAATTGGCTCGGACACCAGACCGCTCGTGCCCGCCCATTCTGTCTTGCCCTAAATGGAATGGCTCTCTTAGTTACGCTGCACCCCGACCCGAGTCCCCACGTCCGCTCTTCTCCGCCCGCAAGCCAAGAAGTTGGCTTTGCCAACACAACATTAGGGCCGTCCCCTTCATTCTATGCTGACCCCGGCCCCGGCTGGCTTTTTGGGAAGCCCGTTCCCACCGCGCTCACGGCCCGGCAGGCCAGCCATAGGTAGTGGGCATTCTCCCGTTCCCTGGTCAAAGACTTGGTTGGATGCGGGATTTACTCCACGAGGAGCGGTACGGACGTAGATGATCACGACCTCCCTTTTCGTACCGCTAGGGATGCTTAACGCCACTTCGCCAACTGGCGTTACCTGCGCTTTCGTGTCTCTCAGTGTGGTCAGCACTGGGTGTTTCCGAGCAGCGAGGCTGACACCCATTCGCATTAGTTCATCCAAAGTTCCTTACCCTTTTGCACGAATTATTAAACAAGCCATATTCCTCTCAAGGTTAAGGAGTCAACTGAGCATCTCAGCGGCGGGATTGAATACCCGGATCGAATCAGAGTTCACGCCGCCCGCCCTGAACAAATAGGAGGCGTGGGCCACAGGTCGCACATAAGCCGCCGGGTCGCACGACAGAAGAACACCCAACATACAGATGGACACTCCTCCATGTGAAATATTCATTTTCATTGGAGCTTTTTGGTAGTAGTCGTGACCAACAGCCATCAGCTGTCGGCTCGTTGGTAAGGCGAGAGCTTCAAGCCCTATTTCTGGTGGCACACCCCCCACACAAGCACCACCCGATGAAGGGGGGACGGGGAAAGCTACAGGCCCAAAACCTTCGACCCTTCTTTCTAAATGGGAGTGCCCGGAGCACCTCATCTTGTCATTTCGTCCTTCCTCATTTCCCTTAGGCCGAAGTCTTTGGCCTTTCCTTCTCCGCGCCCGCTCACGCTTCGATGACCTATCGCGTGGTAAAGAGAAGAGAGTACGAAAGAATAGTAAACGGAGCACACCGCAGAAAGATTCTAAATATGAGAAGTCCCCCTTGGATTCGAGAAGAAGGAAATTCAGAAGGGGAACGAAACGAAATGAGGCCTTTCTAGCTCTAGTTTCGGATGACCTTCTCCCAATTATGTCTGGTAATAGAATAGGGCGGCTTGCTCTGACCAAGACTCCACTTTTTGCTCCGTCCATGGAGCGTATGAATTTCCTGGAATGTAGATAGACCAAAAGAGGGAATGAAGGGATAGGAATAGGAATTATTGTTCCATTGGAAGAAGGGGCACCCGTGGGAGCATCTCTACTGACGAACCATTTCAATAGTACGGGTGCTGCCGTGCCACAAGGCACGACCATGGAAGTAATGAAAAAGAAAAAGTTATGTAGTTGGACCATCTGCTCTATCCGTTCGAGTTTCGCTTCTCTAGAGAAGATGAGACGCTAAAAATGAAAGTGTTCGCAACGCATACCGAAAGGATACCAATGTTGCCGACCATTAATGACTAGTTCGAACACCAGGAGCGGGATGAGAAGGATCAGACCGCTCTTAGAAACATAAAACAAAAGCAAACTCTCATAGTTAGGTGAGGTACTTCTTTTGATTTGAATAGGGCCATGTCTGCCGAACGATCACAGTACGGCTGCTCATCTAATATCAAATCAATCGGTAGATCTCACTTCCCTTCCCCCATACCATAGCCGGAAGGGATAGCGTATCTACAGAAGAGAGAGTACGGGCCCTTACCCAACATTTAGTTTAGACGCGGCTCGAATGCCTTTACGCTATAGGCTGTGTTAAGCATGCTTCTTTGACAGAAAAAAAAGTCTTTTTCCATGACAAGAGTCGCGACTATAAAGGGCGGGGCGGTAAGCCCTCTATCAACAACAGGAGGGCTGTTCTCCTTTGTCAACTCCTTGCTTGTGTCGTTGACTTTGTCAACCGAGCCTAAGCAAAGCGTCACAACAACATCCAAAGGTTGCCTTTGTCAACGCGGACCGGGGCGACCGAATTCAGTAGAGGCGTGACCAAAACAAAAGAGCTTTTTTGTACTTTTGATAAAAGGTAGCCAGCGAGAAAACTACAAGCGCGCTAGCGCGCGTAGGCTTTCGAGCCGCTTGCTTTCTTGCTCGCTCCGGTCTAGCCGTAGCTTGCTTTCTTGCTCGCTCCGTTCTAGCCTCCGCTTGCTGGATCTGAACGTATTCGAGTAATCCAGTCTTGAATCTCATCGTTTGTATCTTCGGAGATACCCATATCATAGCTCATAATTAGATAGGCGGACTCATCATACAACTCAGTGGATGGGGAGATTCTCCACCTTGGACGGCCTCTCTCGCAATAATGTTTTAATTGAAAGGCTACGAGCCTATGAAGAGACCTGAGAAGATCTCCCCGCTCGCCCTGTTCTTGAAGGAGGGGGAAAGGTGTATGCTGTGGGGCCGCTTGCTCAATTGGATTGGCATTTTGACCTGGGATAGCAGACGACGGGCCAGCCCTGTTTTTGATTTGAAGAGCCCGTTGGCTGATTCATGCTTGCTTCGGAGCTTTCTCCAGAGCTGCTCCCTAGGATAGATGTCCAGCCGGAGTTGCCCCCAGAAGTACCCTCACCGCCAGGGGGAACATTGTGATTAGCAGAAGAAGCTTCCCCGGCGCCGGCGCAGTGAGGTAATTCGATTATCATCGGTGTTACCATGTCCTGAGATCCTAATTGCCATTGTAATGTCTCCACAGGAGCCATTGTGAGGAATAAGCATTCTAGAAGAATCATTTTTTTTTGGTTCATTCTTTGACTGCTCCGCTCCCCCAAAAAGGAGAGACTGAATTAGCACTCCTGTACGGAGTAGTGAAGAACTTACTTTTGTTGGTTGTTGACCAACGGAAAGCATGGGAAAAAGAACATTTATTTGATTCTAAATCTCCAAAGGAGAAGCGCACTTTAGATATACTCTAGCTTTAGAGGCGGCGACGGTAGTTGTAGAGGCGAGTTACGTAGGTGCACAAGAGTACTTCGCGCCACTCTCTTTTTGAGAGGTTCTAAGGACCTGGGAGAAAAGAATCATAGATATGGCGGTCATTATAAGGAAGAACCGCCATAAAAAGATTCCTCGTGTAACATCTGTAGCAAAACTATGAACGGAAGCTAGCAATCCGGACCGTATTGAAAAGGTTCCTAAGACACAGCATAGAAGAGTCACAATATTAAGAAAGGAGGTGCAAGAATGAAGAAGGGGTAGAATTACTGAATGAATACGAGCTGTGGCTAATACCCGAGGCATAAAAGAAGCATTTTCTACGGGATCCCGAAACCACCAGCCACCCCGACCTAATTCATGATGAGCCCACCAACTTCCTGGCAAGATGCCTACGGTTAAAAAGCACCGACATGTCAAGATCCAAATTGGAATGGGTCCCTGGTCCTGGTCAGAGACCACTGTGTTCGCGTTGCCGGTCCAAGAAAGAGGCGAAGTAGCAGTCTCTTTTTTTCCATTACGAACGACACGCTTCGCCTGCTCCCTCCCCGTGTCCACTAGCGCTCCTGTCCAGAGCGAAGAGAAGGCGAAAAAGCTTAGCCGAAGCAGCATGAGCGGGCTTCTATTGCTACGCAACAATAGAGCAGGATAGCATTTTGCGCCCACATCTTTTAATTTTTTGGTAAAAAGCTTGCTTGTTATACGGGCGCATCCAGCAGAACGAAGCAGCCTTCCCTTCTCTTCGGCGGCATCCTTCCGCATTGGCGGCGAGTGGAGTGCCACAATCCCATTCATCATTTTTGATCTACAAAAGCTAAAGCCCATAGCACTGGCGACGTCTCCGGCATAAATGCAAGGAGGATGTATAGCTGATATAGGATCTTGTGGAACAGGATTTGATTCTGCAAGCGGTTCGGTACGAACGAAGAAATTTCGAACAAAAGGATCGGAACTCGCTGAGAGGAAAGGAGAGAAAAAGAAAGCAATGCCAAGAGCTCCGTCAATCCGCTGTTCATCGATAGACGAAGCTCTCTCTTTATCATCTCGTGTCAGATGCAAGAAAGGATGAGTCCTTTTTCCTTCTCGCGAACCACGGGAGCGCCTAGCGCCCAGAGGAGCAAAGCTCATTTTCCTTTCAGGGTAAAGCGGCGCATAAAATAGGGCTGGCCCGTCAAAAGTCCGGTTCCTTCGCGAACTAAGTTCAGAATCAACAAGGGTTCGTAGAACGAAAGGAGTGTACAACTGGGGCTTTAAAGCACCAGTTTTTTGTTCGTAACGAGGGAGAGATAGAATGGAGTTCTTCACGAAGTGAAAGACATAGGAATACCAAATAGTTTCTCTATGGCCTCCTCGTTTTGAGACATTATGGCTTTGGGGTCGACCCGAAAGAAGGAACCCATAAAAACTTGGGATCCGACACCATGATAAAATACTACCCTCATGATTAGACCATGTCCCTGAGATTTGATAAAAGAAAGGTGCATTAGCGGTTAATACGTTGTAATTGGAGTTGTTATTCGGAATATGACGGAACGAAAGACCAAGGAAAGAGAGAAGAATGCACCAAAATGCGGGTGCTGCACCTTTGGCTGGTGGTTCTTTCTTGTTGTAAGTGAATGCAACGAAAAGACCCGGAAATAACGAATAATGAAACAATTCCACTATTGACATTTCGTGCTCATTTCAAAATTTCTGCTTTGTTATTCCCATCATCCGGTAACCACAGGATGATCCACAAGAAAGGTGGCAGGATTCGAACCTATGGCCTAAAGGCCCCTGACCTAATAAGAACAAAACTCCTTATGACCAAACAAGGACACCAGCAACCAACCTTCTCGAGCGATAGTTCCACGATCACGACCGGCAGCAACTTGTTGGGAGTAGGGGCATCCAAGCAAGCGGAGGCTAGAACGGAGCGAGCAAGAGAGCAAGCGGAGGCTAGAACGGAGCGAGCAAGAGAGCGGCTCGAAAGCCGCGTTAGCGCTTGTAGTTTTCTCGCTTGCTCAACCGGGGCTTGGAGATAGAGGGTTTTCCGGGGGAGATACAGTTTCCAGGTTGGATTTTTTAGATAAAATTGGACTAGTTGGGTAGATAGAGGTGGTGAAATCTAACCTTTGCATCGATGTTTGACAGGGCGGTTCGCTTGAGTGTCAAAACCAAGCGGTGGTTCTTTTTCCTTGGCAACTCGAACCAGCGTATGCCCATTCCTCCTTTGATGACTCCCAGTAGAGAAAGCCTAAATTTGCTGATGTGGATTGAAAGGGGGATGGACATAGATCCTTCCGCCTATCCGGAGTGTTGAAAATTAAGCAATGGTTTTTTATTATTTCCCGATCACTGGAAGCAATCTTCACTGGCACAAGGATCTCCTCACAGTAGAGCAACCTCCACTACGAGAAAACCCGACAATGAGTTTACGAAGGCTTCGAGTAGTGCGAGATAGGCTAATCACCAGACTGCTCTGGAATAGGTTAATCGCCGGAGACAAGAACGAGTGAATCTAGTTTCGAGAGCATGCCTTACTCTAGCAAGCGTAGGCGTTGGCTCGAAAGCCGCGTTAGCACTTGTAGTTTTCTCGCTTGGCTTCTTAGGCACATGAGGAAGCGTCCTAACATCTTTTCAATCGAAATCCCGATCAAAGACAAGTTCTACCAAGGCCAGGATCTGAAAGAGAAGATTCACTTTCCGGAATTCCAAGCAAGCGTAGGCTCGAAAGCCGCGTTAGCGCTTGTAGTTTTCTCGCTTCCTTCAAAAGCTAAAGTTGAATGATCGAAGTCTCCTTCAGGTTCAGTCGAAGAGATCGAAGCGAAGTCATCAATTCAACCATTCGCATGGTCTCCTCGTTGACTGACTGACCTCTTTTCCAAATGAACCGAACCTCGATACCACATTCATCAAAGAGATACGGCCATCTCTCTAGGTTGCACACCCCCCTTTAGATCGTTCTATTCGT
>FWPY01000076.1:207500-235000 GCA_900174645.1 Sonneratia alba
CAACCGACCCAGCAAGCGGAGGCTAGACCGGAGCGAGCAAGAGAGCAAGCGGAGGCTACGGCTCGAAAGCCGGAGCGCGCTAGCTAGCTTTCCGTTTTCTCGCTTCGTTCCTCTCCTGCTGCTTATTGACGAGTGATTAGCTTGGCATTCTCTAAAGAAAGGGCTTACCCCCTTTGCTTTCTTGTACTAAAATGCTGGCTAAGGAGATCCTGTGCTATTGGTCAAGTAAGAAAATCTCTACACTTTTTAGTAGTATAGTAAAAAGAATCCCTATCCTTTGCTTTTGCCTTATCAACTACTCGGGAAAGAAATAGGTACTTTTGCTGGCTTGTGGGATACTCCTGCTCTCTCACTGGCCTGGCTTGACAAGTAAACTGGCCTTAAGACTGCAACTCGCTTGAAAGCAGAATAGGAATGAATGGAAGCCAGAACGACTAGAACCTCCACTGAAACCCTAGGAAAGGCAGAAGCAATGAAAGAGGCTGGAACTGGAACTAGATAGCTGGGCACTGGGACTTTCCCCGCAAGAAAAATGGAACCTAACTATTCCCTCGGCTGAATCGACAGCAAATAGAACTAAAGCTCTATCGAAGGGAACAGATGTGTATATATGTATATATATACGCAGGTAATACGCTAATACAGGGAAAAGGGAATATGCTTTTGCCCTAACCCGAGACCCTGTTTCCACCTCTATCACAGATAGATAATATGAGCAGGAAATCTCCTAAATAATTTAATTGAATTGTCCGGATAGCGATATGCTTAACACATGAAATTCTATGCAACGTTATTGGAGCAAGCGGAGGCTCGAAAGCCGGAGCGCGCTAGCGTGGTCCCAGCAAGCTACGGGGAGACCGGAGCGAGCAAGAAAGCGGCTCGAAAGCCGCGTTAGCGCTTGTAGTTTTCTCGCTTCTCCGGTCAAGCAGCAGAGGGTAGGAGATGATCACGTGAGGGACACATGCATTGGTCAACAGTTGTCAACCGAGATTCACTCCGAAGATCATGTGGAGTTAGTTATGGAAGGGATGAGAAATATCGTATTATAGAGATTAGAGAGAAATAAAAAAAATGAAAGAGAAAAAAGAGCAGCCACACAACGACTTAGCGACGAAGCACTGCGTAGGTTTCTTTAGGCAGGGATGCTTCTGATTTGATTAATAGAACAGGAAGAGGAGGATAAAAAAAGCAACTGATGAGCATCTATTTGAGTCGATCATTTCCAAGATCAAATTCCAGTTTTTTTTTATGTAGTGGAAACGCCTTACAATCTGAAGTTTTACGCTTAAGGGAAGAAATGTTCTTGGTGGATGCAGGACCTGGGACCCCCATAATTTGTATGCAAGATGAGCTCACAGGAGTGCCAATCAACCGAGCTACCAGGTTTGAGAATAAGGTGGGATCCCTGGATGTAGTGGCTGGTGAATCACTGATCAAAAAGCGGATTTTGGAGAGATTCTTCATCGATCTAGTGGCCGGTGAATCACTGATCAAAAAGCGAGCAGCCGCCAGGTTTAATGATAAGGTGAGATCCCTGGATGTAGTGGCTGGTGAACCGCTTCTTCTTCTTCCACGAAGATTCAGACAAAACCGAGCTTGGATGGAACTGAACAAGATTTGGCGAACAAATACAAAGGTCAAAGGCTTTATTATTAAGAAAGTAAAAGGAGGTTATTCAGTAGCCATCGCAGGTTTCATTACTTTTCTTCCATTCCGCCCTCACAGAAGTAAAAAAAGAAGTCCAAATAAAAGAATATCGAATGATCGATTCACCATTGAGAGCATTAACCCCAAAAGGACGAATATTGTGGTGTTCTAACAGCGGCAGATCAAACAAGAACTTGAGGAGCGAAATCTGCTGACGAAAAAAAAAAAAGAGCCCTTTTTTCAATTCCGAAGCCTAGCGAGAAAACTACAAGCTAGCTAGCGGCTTTCGAGCCTCCGCTTGCTCTATCACTTTAATCCATTCTTTTGTTTTTGATTACCTAGCAAAGGAAAAAAAGGCTCTTGCTCGAATGCGTGACTGCGGCGCGCCTATCGCCCCGGCACGGCACTCTAAAATGCATGTTGGGTGGAGCAAGAATACTGCTACTAGGAAGACGAAGAATGGAATTGAAGGCATAGTCTTAATAAAAAGAATTGAACACCAACCAAGCGAGAAAACTACAAGCGCTAACGCGCGCGTAGGCTTTCGAGCCGTAGCCTGCTGGATGGAGTCTCGCAGAAGAAGAGTCTGACTCTATAGGGGCGCTAGCGCGCTACAACTAGCAGCCCCTTTCTTCAACTTAGGTTGATAGGTTGCTTGAGCTAATCCAACAATCGTGGGAGGAAAAGGCAGAAAAGTGAGCCCACCCGGGACGGAGAAAGTCTGAACTTATATAGTCGAAGAGTGTCGTAGGTGAGCCCACCCCAGGCAAATCCACGAAAATGAGGTCTAGCGCTCCCTTCGAGAGAGAGCAATCGAACAAGGTGGGAATCATATATATATCTAACTAATGGGTAGGACAACCAAGGGCAATTCAATGGCTTTATGAGATAATCGGTATACTTGGTGCGTAGGCAGGCCCAGCGATACCCAATCAATGTAGTCGGCGGAACAAAGGAAATAGGAATGGTACCACTTTTAGAGGAAGATCGTTGTACCGAGAGGGAAATAAAGCTTTAATCCCTAGCATTCTCTACGTACCCACCATTCGTTAGCAGCGACCTTACCACGCATCATTACCACCAGCCATTTCACTCGAATCTGTAGTAAGCAGTACCCCTCAAAACTAGAGAAGAAAGAATATTCTTATCTTTATCTTTCTTGGCATCAACAACCTTAAGAACCATGGGTGCACCAAGCGAGAAAACTACAAGCGCTAACGCGGCTTTCGAGCCTACGCTTGCTAATTCTAACGATTGAAAAAAGAAGAAATCGGCCGGTGTTCTTCCCAACTGCTCCAATAAACGTGCCTACACCCCATCCTGTCTGGATAATTTCATGATTGACCGAGAGTACTTATGAAACCCGGCACTGAACTAAGGCTTTTATCTGCGACCTCCTGAACTGTTCGCATCGCTCTCTTCGGTTCAAGCAAAGGCTATAATGAAAGTTCGGATCGGATTCCTTGCGTACGGAATGGATTACAAAGCCCTTATGTTTTCGCTTAGACTAACGGCACCGATTCCTAGTGCTATAACAGAAACTGCCCTTAACGCGCAAATGAAAGCCCTCACAACACTCGATACCCGCAACTGCTCCCGCTTATGGTAGTAGATAAACAGGTGGACATGTATCTGCAGCCTCTGCTGCTGGTAGATTGACTGCTTTCTTTATATGGACCTGGGGCTGCAACTGAGGGTAGTGCTTGGGAATGTTACTCTAGCTCTAGCTCCCCTTACTAGATCAAATAAGGCACCTACGAATCGCTAAAGATAGTTTTGATCTTCCCCCTATCCGCGAAGCGGGACTTGTTTCTTTCTCTCGTCTCGGCTTCTTCAACTAGTCTTTCCGCAAGCCTGATTGGGATGGAGAAAGTGCAATCGCCAAAGCCGGCTATTCGAAAAGCAAGGAGGTCTTTCTCTGATCCTGTATCTGCTCCCGGCTTTGAGCAAAGCCGGAAGCTCATCTCAAAGAAAAGCTATAGGGGAGAGGAGAACCAAGGAAGACTTTGCGCGAACGCTGATAAGAAAAAAGGAATATTTTGAAACCACTAGCTGCAATCAAACTAAAGGAAAACCTTGATCGATGTGATATTATTAATGTGCTCAAGCAACCTTACTAAGCAAGCGGAGGCTAGAACGGAGCGAGCAAGAGAGCGGCTCGAAAGCCGCGTTAGCGCTTGTAGTTTTCTCGCTTACCTGTTATTCTAGTGTTATAAAGGTTTTAGAAAGGGGCAGGGAAGGAGCTATGAAGCATCTTAGAGTATTCCATTCCCTTTTCGGCTGGATCCTACTTTGTTCGCGTGGCCCTTCCTCTACCTCTGCTTTCCTCCATCGGACCCCACTACCTCGTAAGGGCGTTGAGATCAAACATGAACCTCTCCGAGCCGGGAGCAGTTGATCCGTATACGTATACTTCGGAATGGAAACTCAACCTTAAAAAAAAGATTGGGGAGAGAGCTTAGAGGTGTGCAAAAGGGGTGGGGACCCGCCAGCGCAGATATTCTAGGTATATATGAATGAAACTGGAATTTTCAAAAAGAAAGTCTCACTCCAAGAATTCTCAGCTTTGAACCTTTAATCCGGGGGCTCCCGTTCTATCCACTAAGCATGTAAAAAAAATGATGGGTGGAATGGCGCTGTAGGAACCGGTCGGATTCGAACCGACGAATAGAAGTTTTGCAGACTCATGCCTTAGCCACTTGGCTACGGTTCCCTATCAATTCCATGTCTTCCCCTTGTCCGACTTTGCTTCACAGGGTGAGACCAACCAGGAATAATTGATGCCGGAATGCTTTTGGAGGAAGCGAGAAAACGGAAAGCGCGCTAGCGGCTTTCGAGCCGCTTTCTTGCTCGCTCCGATCTAGCCTACGCTTGCTAGGTTGAGATGGAATTTCATAAATACTATCTCAAACTTGAGAATCTAAGAGTTCTCCCTACCTGAACCTTTTCCGCGGCGACAGTATAAAGAAGCATTTAGGGATTTGTTGATGATCCATGAAACCAAAGTGGATCAAGCCTCTGAAACCGGACTCTTTCTTCCCTCTCGATTCCATCCATATCCCGCCTTCAATCTTCATGATCTGGCTACGTTCACCTTATATCAACTAATGGGGATACCGGGAGGGAGCAAGCTAAGGCTAGACCGGAGCGAGCAAGAAAGCAAGCGGAGGCTCGAAAGCCGGAGCACGCTAGCGCGCTTGTAGTTTTCTCGCTTACTTTTTATCTCCAGAAAAAAAGCTTTTTGTGCTCTGTCCTTTACTCCAAGACGTGTATCATCCTTTCCTTTATAGTTTTTTTTTAGGCTCACCCAGCGGGGGACAAAAAGAGTATAGTCAGTCAAATGTAGTTTTAGTAAATTCCTCGATTCCTTACTGTACATTATTCATTGTAATATATATATAAGAGTTTCGTTTCATTTGAAAATGGGTGAAAATCTATGTATTTCACTGAAGGTTTAAAGCCCTTTCTATATATGTAAAAAAGCATCAAAAAAAGGAAAGTGCTATATACAGCAAGACCCACTTACTTAAAAAATAATCAATATGAATCCATATGCTTAACACCACTCCCCCCCCCCTCAAACTCAAGATGCCTCAAGGGATAACATCTGGAGTTTGGATACTAAGTATCGGAATCGCACAGTGGTGTGGGACTTCGTAAGAAGATCCGCGATCTGAAGCTCTGAGGAAATGGTTGGCATGGAATCCTTTATAAAGTGATGGCGAACGAAGTGCCCTAAGTGAGTAAGGCTATTTCGATATGTTTCGTTCACTCATGAAAGACAGCAAGCGTAGGCTCGAAAGCCGCTAGCTAGCTTGTAGTTTTCTCGCTTGGATAGCACTCTTGTTGTCACAAAAGAGAATAGTAGGCCCAGAAAGAGTGAGTCCCATATCTTTAAGTAAGCATCGCAACAAAATAATCTCTGATGTAGTATCAGCAAGAGCCCTGTACTCGGCTTCTGCACTAGAGCGAGCAACCACTATCTCTTTCTTGCTCTTCCAAGATAGTTGAGAGTCAACGAAGAAAAGGCAAAAGCCAGTAGTGGAGCGACGATCTGTAACATCACCAGCATTAAGACCTTACTTCAGCTTTCAGAGGTAGGGGTAGGCAGTAATGGCAAGGTTTCCAGAAGAGTCCAGCTTTTAGATATCTCCAAATACGTTTAGCAGCTACTAAATGAGGGACCCGAGGAGAGCAAGCGGAGGCTCGAAAGCCGGAGCGCGCTAGCGTGGTCCCAGCAAGCTACGGGGAGACCGGAGCGAGCAAGAAAGCGGCTCGAAAGCCGCGTTAGCGCTTGTAGTTTTCTCGCTTCCCCTGTAGTCGTCAGCTCGTTCTTGACAGATCCGATCGGGTGTTCATAATCTGGAGTAAAAGGATTCGAACCTTTGCATGCCGGTACCAAAAACCGATGCCTTACCACTTGGCTATACTCCATACGGCCTGGTTTGGACGGTAGAACGGGGAGAGGGCAAGGTTGCAGCAAGGTTCTCCCTTTAGGACCGACTACAACAAGCTCTCTGCTCTATTTGCTTGCAATGCTATACCTATCAAAGTTGGCGAACGCTTCTGTAACCTTAGACTCGCTACGCTCTTCGACTGAACTCGTTGGCTCCGCGTCCACCGAAAGTCGGTAACCTTCGTCACCGTCAGCATTTGGTACTCTCTCGATAGCTTCAATAGTTCACTGAAAGCCTTTGGTGTAATGAACCGCAAGCCCTTCTGAAAGAAAGACATAATAAGCAAGCGGAGGCTACGGCTCGAAAGCCTACGCGCGCGTTAGCGCTTGTAGTTTTCTCGCTCCCTATTCTCTCAACAAGCTTGTTAAAGCTCGGCGAGAAAGGGTTGGTTAAGAACTCTTGACTGTAAACCATAGCAGTTACAGTCACTCAATGGAAATGTTCGCCTTTGGAATGAAGATGGATGAGCAGGCGCTTGAGCCTGGAACTGATGAAATTCGGGGGAAAGATGTCACCGGTCACTATACTGGGGGGGGGCGAGACATGACCGCGACTTAAGATTCAAGTACCGTTGAAAAGACTAAAGGAAGGGGGGGATTTACTACCTGGTTGAAAGCACAGGCTAATACGAGCCGGCCAGAAGAAGCAAGGCTTAGATTACCAGATCCTGGACACAATCTTCCTAGAGATGGAGAGCCCCTTGCCTCGCCTTTTCTAGCCTCTCCATCTTGCTTGCTTACCTAGCGAGAAAACTACAAGCGCTAACGCGGCTTTCGAGCCGCTTTCTTGCTCGCTCCGGTCTAGCCGTAGCTTGCTCCTCTTTTCTAGGTTTTTTTTCTGAGATCATTTTCAGTCTCCGGCGAAGGAGACAAGGGCGAGGCACCGAACATGTTCTATCCTCAACCTCCATCCGTCATTAGGTTTATCAATCCGCTTTTCCTATTCACTAGTACACTGCGCGCTACAACTAGCAGCCCCCTTACTAGTCAGGGAAAAAGCTAGCGCGCTAGCTAGCTACAACTAGGGAAGACCCCTACTTGGGATATTTGAAGAAGCAAGCGTAGGCTCGAAAGCCGCGTTAGCGCTTGTAGTTTTCTCGCTTGTTAGGAGTAGGTTTTGGCTTGCCCCTTTCTTCAACTTAGGTTGATAGGTTTGGAACCCTAACCAAGGGGCTGCTTGCTGCTCGCCCCTCTCTCTAAAGGGGCTTATGCACTCCACTCGTTAACACTAAACGACGAAGCCAGGAGCGGAAGGAGGGACTTGAACCCTCAACCTCAGCCTTGGCAAGGCTATGCTCTACCATTAAGCTATTTCCGCCAGCTACGGTAGTGGCGAAGCACTACTGAGCAATTCACGTATCACTTGATACGGACGACTTCTGTTTTTCCGCCAGACCACACTCTTGACCTCCGATCGAGCTACGAGCACGAGTAGGTAGGCGGGGGGGCTGCCTTTTCAATCAATCTCCGGCCGCTCAGTGCCGCTATTGGTGCGAGCAAGCTACGGCTCGAAAGCCGGAGCGCGCTAGCGCGCTTGTAGTTGCAAGCGGAGGCTCGAAAGCCGCGTTAGCGCTTGTAGTTTTCTCGCTTGGTCTCGAGTCGAGCTGGGGCCTCATTTCATTCTCGTAACGGGAGTGAGTGCACCGCAAGACCAGACAAGTTACTCCCTCGCCTCGCAGCGGCGGCATCTGTCTTTCTTTTAACTTAAGTCATTTCCTAAGACGGCTCCTCTTATTCTACGATAATCCAAGCAGCAGCTCCACGAGTCCGCTCGGAACCAGTCGCTTCCTCAGATTCTGGATCCCTCTCTCAGGTTCGTCGATCCTCTCAAGTTTCTTATCCTGTTGAAGGATTTTTTTCTTATGAATCGTTTTCCCCAGCAAGCGGAGGCTAGAACGGAGCGAGCAAGAAAGCGGCTCGAAAGCCGCGTTAGCGCTTGTAGTTTTCTCGCTTACCTCATGTCAGTTCAATCTTCTCATGAACCTTAATCATTTGCTGAAGCCTCCAATCATTCTTGCTGGAGAGATGCTATACAGGAAGAAATCAATGCCCAGGAAAAAAAGAAGTTGACTTAGTCTCATTGCCTGCTGGGAAAGAAGCCATTGGCTGAAGCAGTTGGCAGATTTAGAGAGTAATAAGCTTGGTGATCCGGCAAAGGCTGTGTTTCAGCGGGGGTATTCTCAGCCTTATATACCAATTCTCCTTTGACAATCCGGTCATGAAAAAGAGATAGTCAAGCATGACAGAATCCCCAACTTGCTATTCTTCATCGACGTTGCTCATTCTTATTATACTACATAAGTCTACCGGCTCTAAGACCGAAAAAAAATTCCTAAATTCAAACTAGATCAAGATCAGAATCAGCAAGCGTAGGCTCGAAAGCCGCGTTAGCGCTTGTAGTTTTCTCGCTTCCTCACTCCCAAAAAAATGAAGATAAAGATGTGGAAGGTGCGGGGCGCAGCGCACCCCGATACTCAAATGCATTTACGTCAACTCCTCCGCCAACACAAACCTGGCATACTTCTCCTTACTGAGACAGGTCTTGGTGGAGTCAGAGCAGAAGAACTATTTAGAGAAATCCCATACTCAGGTCTTGAACGTGTAGATCCAGTGGGCTTCTCTGGCGGCATATGGTTATTCTGGAACAAGGGGGAGACAACCATCGATCTCATTGCGAAAACCGACCAGGTCAAAAATGTGGTTTTTCAGTTACTAGACAGCCTTCCTAGTTTTCCTGCCTTGGCACACTCATACTAGGGGTCAAAGAATGAACTCTGACCTGACATATTACATAAATAAGATAGAGCTCTTGCCTTAGAATGAGATATTCTCCCACATCCGATTCTTGGAAAGAAAAGAAGTTTACCTCTTCTGGAACTCAGACATCCGATTCTGGTCCATCTACTTCTGATTCTATTGATTTATCTGCTATATGGTTAACACATGCGCTTCGGTGGACTCTCCCGAGTTGGCAGGTTAATGGATCCCAATGGTAGAAGTAGAATGGTTTGTAAAGCTTGAGCCCTCTCCCTTCTGTTCTCATGCACTGATTCTGCCACTTAACACATCTTTCTGACCAACGTCTGGATTTCTTCTCACGAGTTGGATTCGAACCAACACCTCTTGAATTCAGCGAACTCCCTTTTATTCGACTCGTGAGTTTGGTAACCCGGTTCGTCACGCGACAGACTACATCCGGGGTCGGTTCACCCGACCCGAACCCCAGTAAGCGTAGGCTCGAAAGCCGCTAGCTAGCTTTCCGTTTTCTCGCTCCCCCTCACCTCCTCTATGAGGATGATCCACTGGATTCATTGGGGTGACGAGTACGGACATTCAGCCACGAACAATGGGGCCTTTGCCTAACCACCGGCTTTGTCCCGCGAGAAAACTACAAGCGCTAACGCGGCTTTCGAGCCGCTCTCTTGCTCGCTCCGTTCTAGCCTCCGCTTGCTTGGGATTGGAAACTCTACCAATAGTCGCTCGGCATCGGGAATTTATGACTTTTTCAAGCCCCGAAGGTAGCCGCACAAGCCTAAGAGAGAGTGTGGGGGGAGCAAGCGTAGGCTCGAAAGCCGGAGCGCGCTAGCTAGCTTGTAGTTTTCTCGCTGGTTCCTTCATTATTTTAGCAAAAGTTCCTGCGGCTCGAGCCAGCCTTGCGCCTTGACCTGGATGACATTCAATATCATGTACCCATGTTCCTATACGTATATCGGCTAATGGTATGCAATTTTTTATTAGATCAAGTATCTCCTATCCATAAGCAGGGGGCGTGGCCAAGAAGCAGCCAGCTGACTGCCCCCTTCCACTCGGCCTTTCTTCGCTGTGTGGTGAATAAGGTCTTAGTATGTATGGGCATTCTGGGCAGGTCTCAATAAGTCGCTGGTCGAAGGTTTGGACCAATCGCAATTCATCACCATCTTGCCCGCTTCCAATTGATGACTGGCTATTATATAAGTGTTGACCTAAGCCCCTGTGCTGGGGCTCGGCTCCCGAACCGTACGTGAGCTGCCTCGTACGGCTCTTCCTAAGAACTTGAAGCCCCCTCTCTCGAAATAAAAATTAGAAAAAAAAAAAATGCATTTAATACAAAAAAGCCTTTTTCAAAAAGCCTTCGCCCTCCGGGGCTATTATAGAAGCAGCTTCGTTCCTTGACTTCTTTGCTCAGTCAAGCTTCCTTGTTCCTTAGTGTAGTCTCGGTCCATAGTTTAAGACTCCGTTCCTTATAGCCTAGTCTATATCCACAGTTGACGTGACTCCGTACCGACTTCCCTTAGTAGACGGCTAAGTTACTTCGTAACCTTAACCTACTTTCTTTCTTACTATTAAATCATAGGCCTTCGCCGGGCTTTCGTCCCTTCGCCTATAGGCGAAGGCTTAGCTTCGCTATCGCTCATGACTTGGTATAGAGTCCGTGTAGTCGTCGGCCTTCCCACCAGAAAGGCCTATGATATAGTGGTCGGCCTTTCGAATGCCTCCTTCCAACCTCTTCTGAGAAGCCCTTTACGACTATAAAGGGCGGGGGCTGTTCACCTTTGGAAACTTAGCTACTTAAGTACGACTCAAGACTAAAGTCAAGGCGAAGGGGGCTCCCAGGCCGGGACATCCGGCAGAATGCTTGGCCTCCTGCGCTGGAAGCGACACCCGAAGGGTGAGCTTCTGGCGGTTAGCTTCTAGCACTAGATAATAGGCATTAGGCATTCTGAGCTGGAAGGAGGCAAGCAAATGAAGGGAGGCATTACGGGCCGACTACAAGAAGCAAAGCTTCGTAGACTCGACAAGTCGCTTATAGAATGCCGACTACTAAGTTCAGACTTTCTACAACATTTCTAAAGGGAAGGGGGAGGGAAGCGAAGCTTAGCGAGCTTTAGAAGGCCGACCACTACATACGCCGCTGGCGGAGAAAGCGAGAAAACTACAAGCGCTAACGCGGCTTTCGAGCCGCTTTCTTGCTCGCTCCGGTCTAGCCTACGCTTGCTCCCTTCATCCCTTGCTAAGCCAAGGTCCCAGGTCTCCGAGTCAGCCCGCGCTTTTTCGAAGAATCCTGCACCCATGGGCATACGGCCTGGCAGGCCTTCCCTTTCCGCCGGAGCTTCATGGGCGTTGCCCCGTTCCCCAATCAGATGTTTGGATGTGAGCTATACTCCGCGAGGAGCCCAACGGGCGTATGGCTTTGCCTTGCCATTTGACCTCTCTTCCCGTGTGACTAGGAATGCTCAGTGACAACCTCTCAATTGTCACCGCCTGGCCTCTCTTGCTACCACGGTAGCACCTAGTGTGGTCAGCACCAATCGTGTTCGGGCAACGAAGCTTACACTCATTCACATTGGTTCATCCTGCTATGCCCCGGGCCTTTTGCTCTTCTAACGTACAAGGTGGCCGCCCATTCGTCAAGGCCCAGGAATCCGCTGGACATCTCAGCGGCGGGATTGGATACCCGCATCCGATCGAAGTTCCATTTGAGTGCCCCCCTAACATAAAGGAGAGCTCTTTCTAGGTGGGTCGCTTCGCGCAAGACATTGCTTAGGACCAACGGGTCACACGACAGGTGCACGATCGACTTTGCACGCTCCATCCTTCGTCCCTCCGCCTATCGGCTTTGCAGGCAAGCTACCTTGATCCGTCTTCGGCTTCGATTTGTTATGCTCAGCAGCTCCAACAAGCCCTAAAGTATCTTGCCGCCTAAAACTTTGCCAAGAAAGCGCTGCTTTACGTTTGATTCTCTGTGTCCAGAGAATGCTATGCGTTCTCCACTTTCGGACCTCGCAAAGAGAGAACGTGTTTTTTCCTCTGAGTTTATTATCCTCATACTCTCTCATTCGCGGAGCGAAGAAAGCGGGCTTTGCCCCAGCTACCGCTATCCTTGGGAAACCAAAAGAGCTACCGAAGGAAAGGGATGCAGTCTCTCCCTTGGCCTTTGGAGAGGAGAAGGCAGAAAAGAAAACGTCCTTCGCGCAAGTTTTTTTGCTTCCTGCGCCCTTACTAGTAAAGGGGCTCTTCGACCAAGGGGACATTCTGGTAGGAAGGCCGACCGCTACATAAGCCGCCATCAGTCCAGGAGAGAAGCAAGCTACCTTTATTTGATCACCCTTTCCGGGCAGGTAAGAGAACGAAAATAGGCCGCGGATGGTGGTCGTGGTAGGTTCGAGGATCTTAGGCGGCGGAGCGAGCAAGCTACGGCTCGAAAGCCGGAGCGCGCTAGCTAGCTTGTAGTTTTCTCGCTTGTTCAATTTCCTCAGGCAGACCCCCTTAATCCATCGTACTAGAGCGATCCGAGAAGAACGATTAGGGTCATATTCTATCCTTTCAACAATGCCCATAGACGAAGTGCTTCGTTTCAGATCAATTCTTCGCTGCAATCGCTTCGATCCACCCCCTCGGTGAAAAACTGTAATACGCCCTGAAGAATTCCTACCAGCAGACTTCCCTGTACTCAAAGTGAATTGTCTAAGTGCTCTCCCCTCTTGGCTTTGTCTCATTGTCTATCTCGTAATCATTCTTTTCCGTCCCTACTTCAATTAAAGCTAGCTCCTACTCCTCCTCCTTCTCCTTCATTTCATCGTCGTTGGTCCTTTTGACATAACATTCTCGGACGCCTCCGGTCCGGTAAGTCGGTCGCCCTGTAGCCAGTGACTCGCTCAGCTATAGAGCTACGTCTACACCGCCACGTCGATACTCTCTTTCGAAAGTGAGATCACACTGGCTTGTTGAAGAGGGAAAGATCACTCCTAAATGCCGCCGTTCTCAATTATACGATACCACCAGACGCACCTTGGTACTTCCATCCGCCAATCAAGGCTAGTGGAGCGAAGGGAGCCAAAAAAGGTGAGCGCCCCTACGCGAGCCTTATTGAAAAGGCCCCTGACTATAGATAGGGCATTAGCGCTTTACTAATAACATAGAAAGGGTTCCAACCAAAACCTACTCCTAACAAGTTGCTGAGTTCGGCTTTCGGGACTACTTAGGGCTTATGGTTTATATAAAGAAGAGCCCCCATTTGGCCTTCTTGTTTAAGGGCTGCTCGCCTTTTTGAATAGAAGGAAGTGGGATAGCGGAGGTGATTTCGGTAAACCGATGCATGAGCTGAGGCTCCCATGTCCCGCCGACCCTCCGAAAAAGTCAGGTCGTAAAACGGCTCATAGGGAGTCAGAAGCAAGCGAGAAAACTACAAGCGCTAACGCGGCTTTCGAGCCGCTTTCTTGCTCGCTCCGGTCTCCCCGTAGCTTGCTGGGTCAAACTCACATAAGCAAGAGGGGGGGACACATTCATGAAAAGCGAGAAGCCGTGCCCTGGGGGACTGACCAACTATGAATCGATCTGACTTACGGGTAAGAGTAGGAACATCTATTAGTCCGTATCGTGGGTCTACTTGTTATAAAAGGCGAACATCCCAATTCCAAAACATTCACATGGGTCCTCAGGCAGGCATCGAAAAGGGGACGAAAAGAGTCTATTAACCTTTACAATATTCCGGAATGTATCATGGCCCTATCCATTCATCTTTTTCTTAAAAAAAAAAAAAAAAGAGTTCCGCATCTTTCCGGGGCCCGGGGAACAAATAGGCGTGGGGAAGAGGGAGAGGGGGGCTACGAGCCCTCTCCCGTTGCTGTTCCCGGACTACCCATCCCTTCCTTCCCCTTCGCCCGGCCCGGTGAGGTCCGATGAGATCAGATCTCTCGAACGAAGTGAAGTGATAGGAAGAGAAGACTTCTGGCGGGAGATCTCTATTCATTACACCCCCTAACCTAGGTTGGGGAAAAGGGAAGTGCGCTCCTGCGCACCAGCTGAAGGAAGGAGCAAGCGGAGGCTCGAAAGCCGGAGCGCGCTAGCGTGGTCCCAGCAAGCTACGGGGAGACCGGAGCGAGCAAGAAAGCAAGCTACGGCTCGAAAGCCGGAGCGAGCAAGAAAGCGGCTCGAAAGCCGCGTTAGCGCTTGTAGTTTTCTCGCTTACCAACAACTTAGAGAAAGGGGAAAGGGTTCCAACCAAAACCTACTCCTAACAAGTTGCTGAGTTCGAAGTAGGACATTCTCCATCCGCCCGCCAGCAGCAGAGGGGGTTCGATTCCCGTTATACGCGATGTGGCGAAAAAGACTGATTCAACGAGATATGAAATGCCTGCATTAAGATTTAAAACTTGTCGTCTACTTTCAGGAAATGTTCGGAACAGAGAACTTACAATAATACAACGCCGCATTCTCCGAAGATTGAGGAACAAGAAGAGATCTATTAAGAGAAAGATTTATTCGAGAAAAAATCTTAACAGTTACATCCAATTACAAACTACACGAAAGTTGTCCCTTTTTTATGGGGATTTACCCATCACAAAGATGCACAGAGGAACAGAACAAACTTCATATATCCCCTTTCTACTCAATCTAGAAAGAAGATTGGACGTTATTCTGGTTCGTCTCCATTTTTGTGAAACTATTCCTCAAGCAAGGCAGCTGATAAGTCATCGAAGGGTTTGTGTGAATAATGGAATGGTAAGCATTACTCATTTGAAAGTGTCCCACGGTGATCTAATATCTTTTCAAGAGAATGACGCGAGAATCCGCGGTGAAGAAATAAGGAGATCTTTCTATATCGAAATCTCAGTTGAAAAAATAATAGGCAAATTCCGTCGGGCCCGCAGCCGAATGTGGAGAAGAACCAAAACAGAATGGTTACACCTACTCAAAACGTTGAGGGGATGCCACCTACTACTTATTAAATCCCGTTTTTTGAAAAAGTTGCGTTCTTCTATGCAAAAAGAAGACAACGAAAGAACAAAGATGTTTGGATCCGAAAAAGTATGCTTAGGCAGTTCCTTCGCTGAGCACAACAGAATGAATAGGAATTTTTCTCATTTTAAATACCTATTCTTATCGAAGAGAAGGAACGAGAAAAACCGAAATCTTCCTACTCGAATAAGAAGTACTTTAGTTTACAATTCTTCTTTATCTTTATATCGTAAGTCGACCTATTGCTCCGCATCCCCCCATAAGTTTACTATGAAGAGAAGAATCAAAAGGATCGAACTACCTACTCATTATTCGGAGGTGAATCATAGAACACCAAAAGCTGTGGTATCTTATGGACCTAACATAGGTCACATCCCTCACGACATAAGATTGAAAGATCCAAACCTTCCTCTTCGGAGCGGAAACGGACGTGGCCAAAACATATAAAGATCGGCGTAGTCGCTCATAGGGACAAATCTATCCGGATAGAGGATAGTCTAGATCGATTCATAGATAGATTTCTATCCAGCAAGCGGAGGCTACGGCTCGAAAGCCGGAGCGCGCGTTAGCGCTTGTAGTTTTCTCGCTGGCCTGAGAGAAGAGAGATGTTATTCCGTAAGTAACTCAGTGAGTGCTTTTTAAGAAGAAAGAAAATGAAATACGAACAACCGCGCTGGTCGTAATAGATCGACTTTCATGCTAGTTCTTGCTCCAGCATGAAAGTTCCATTAAAGGGAAGGACGACGTACCATGATACTTTCTGTTTTGTCGAGCCCTGCTTTGGTCTCTGGTTTGATGGTTGCACGTGCTAAAAATCCGGTACATTCCGTTTTGTTTCCCATCCCAGTCTTTCGCAACATTTCAGGGTTACTTCTTTTGTTAGGTCTCGACTTTTCCGCTATGATCTTCCCAGTAGTTTATATAGGAGCTATAGCCGTTTCATTCCTATTCGTTGTTATGATGTTCCATATTCAAATAGCGGAGATTCACGAAGAAGTATTGCGCTATTTACCTGTGAGTGGTATTATTGGACTGATCCTTTGGTGCGAAATGTTCTTCATTTTAGATAATGAAACCATTCCATTACTACCAACCCAAAGAAAGACGACCTCTCTGAGATATACGGTTTATGCCGGAAAGGTACGAAGTTGGACTAATTTGGAAACATTGGGCAATTTACTTTATACCTACTATTCCGTCTGGTTTTTGGTTTCGAGTCTTATTTTATTAGTAGCCATGATTGGGGCTATAGTACTGACTATGCATAGGACTACTAAGGTGAAAAGACAGGATGTATTCCGACGAAATGCTATTGATTTTAGGAGGACTATAATGAGGAGGACGACAGACCCACTCACGATCTACTAACAAGGAAAGTAGCTTGATATTGGTTCGAATCCAATTCGTGAGGTGAGAGATAGAATTGAATGAATTGATGACTGGCTTCAAGAAAGGAGCAAGCGTAGGCTCGAAAGCCGCGTTAGCGCTTGTAGTTTTCTCGCCGGTCTCGAACACCGCGCACAAAGGTGGGAACTTCATTGATTCTTTACTTTATAGGGAAATCTAGAGTCTCGTTCTTTGGCTCGCTTCGATCATATGAGAGCAAATTTTCCTTATTCGTAGATCACAAGAAATATTCGATGCATGGCGCTCAAGGTCTCATGATCGATCCGCTTGCAGTCCTTTTTCAAACTGTTTGTTCATCCTGAAATGTGAAATGAAGGGCCGGTTTTGGCTGAAGTAGCTCTCTCCCCTCGGGTTCAAAGCGGGGGTCACCCGTTGATGAGCTGTACCTCGCACTGTCTTTTATTCTCGAGATCGCACTCATTGAGAAGATTATGGGAGCAAGCGTAGGCTACGGCTCGAAAGCCGGAGCGCGCTAGCTAGCTTTCCGTTTTCTCGCTGGTCGGAGGTTTCAAATTATATATATATATATAGAAATAGATATATATATAATTTTATTACCGGCTGTCTGGTTTTTATGCAAAAAAGACAAAACAGGATTGGATTTCCACTCAGTTGGAAGGAAGGTTAGATCCCTTTGACAGGGTTGTATTTTTGATTGAAATGGGATGGTGTTCAAACTCCCGAAATGCAGTCTAGACAGCGGGACCTCCCCTTTCTGACTGGACTGACTCGGGGAAAGGTCAATCTCCTCCGGAGCATGCTTCACAGCCACTCATTCGTCCTGACCAAATAGTAGAATCTATCTCTCAGCGATTCTTTTCTCCGCTAATCACCCCTTCCCAACCAACCAGCCCGCCCGATCGATTTTGGTTGATCGGCTAATTCAAAGGGCAACATCTGGTCCGAAGTTGTCGGAACGAATCGTTTGCTTTATCGAACAAAGCAAGCGGAGGCTCGAAAGCCGCTAGCTAGCTTGTAGTTTTCTCGCTTGGTTGGCCCCCCTATTTTCAACCAAACCAGCTGGCGTCGACCAGCTTTGCGATACGGACGGACAACGAAGAAGAACGCAGGCAGCGGAAATGCAAAAGAGAAGAGCAAAGATTCCCGATCTAGAGCATGTTATTGACTCAACCACAAATCTCTTTTTTGAAGGTAGCTTGCTTACTCTCAGCCACTAGTTAGAAGGAAATCCCTTGACTTCGTTTATGCCCTTATGCTCTTATGCAGTAAAGAAAGCAAGTGAGGCGGGCTAAGATTCCATTCGAAGTAAGGTAACCGGATTCGATCTTGCACCAGCAAGCGGAGGCTAGAACGGAGCGAGCAAGAGAGCAAGCGGAGGCTCGAAAGCCTACGCGCGCAAGAGAGCAAGCGTAGGCTCGAAAGCCGCGTTAGCGCTTGTAGTTTTCTCGCTTCTCGGAATCCGGAGTTTTTCGAGAAAAGGTCCCATCCTTCAATATCATGATTGGGTCGACCAGGCCAGATCATGAGTGAAATATCATGATTGGGTCGACCAGGCCAGATCATGAGTGAATAGAAAATCGAAAACGTACATAGCTGTTCCAGCTGAAATACTTGGAATAATTCTACCACTTCTACTAGGAGTAGCCTTTTTAGTGCTAGCTGAACGTAAAGTAATGGCTTTTGTGCAACGTCGAAAGGGCCCTGATGTAGTGGGATCATTCGGATTGTTACAACCTCTAGCAGATGGTTCGAAATTGATTCTAAAAGAACCCATTTCACCAAGTAGTGCTAATTTCTCCCTTTTTAGAATGGCTCCAGTGGCTACATTTATGTTAAGTCTGGTCGCTCGGGCCGTTGTACCTTTTGATTATGGTATGGTATTGTCAGATCCGAACATAGGGCTACTTTATTTGTTTGCCATATCTTCGCTAGGTGTTTATGGAATTATTACAGCAGGTCGGTCTAGTAATTAGGGGGCGGCCGTTCGGTCGCCTATGATACTAGGACCAATAGGTCAAAAATGGGTTTGTGCCGGAGGTGTTGAACGATCTACTCTACACAGGTGTGGGCAACCAGGGCTAGGGCTCAAAAACCCTTTCTTTCATTTATCAATAGGGCCCTGGTCGGTCACTTTTCCGGGCCGGGATCGAGTTGTGGAAGTTATAAAAAAGAGATCTTTCTCTGAGCACCTCAGATCAAGAGGAAGGGTAGCTTGTCAAGCTGGCCTATATATATTGAATATCTATCTAGATAGATATATCTATCTTAATAATATATATAGTGGATTCGCTGTCTTTTAACCGGCTGTTCTTCTTTGTCAACGCTACTAAGGCGACCGGTTAGGGAGCGCCTACAACACTTATGAAAGAGTTTGAGAATGGGTTCTTAAAAAAGGAAAAGGCCCTACTTAGTTTCGCAAGCCTTTGTCATTGTCAGTCAACTAAGTAGGGCCTGAGGCCCCCTGCGAATCCGTAAATCTGAAGAGCATGCCGCAACAAAAGGATGGTCCCCTATGCATTTCATTCTTTCCAGAAGGGAAAGAAAAGTACCCCCCATCATGGTGAACCTCTCCTTGTGATCGGGATGAGGTAGATGCCTCCCAGCCGGGGGGCGGATCGAATCGGAGTTTCCTTAGGTAGCCACCGACCTACAGTTATCCTTAAACTTCCGTGCTTGGTGGAGAAGAAGCGAACAAAGGTACGCTCGCTTGCTGTCTTGTTCTCTGCCGCGAACTGGGATCGCTCGCCAGCTAGGTCAGATTGGAGCAACATTTTTTGAGAACAGATTACCCATCTTCGGGGACAAGGGGCGGAACGACCTCTCGATCTACTTACTGCAGCCCAGGAAGAAAAACGTCGTCTAGGCGTTCCCTCTTGCTCCGATCTCCCCTACGCCTAGCACGTTGTCTGGGCCAAGAGCCATAGTTAGTTGCTGTTTCCATTTGGTTGTTTTTTTTTCTCGTTGTTGATACCGGCAAGACCCAGCCAGATGATGTCTGCTGGTTGGTAGTGAGAGGACTTAAAGTACCTGCCTACCCAAAAGGGGGCGCTGATTAAAAAACAATCATTTTTTTTTGTTTCTTGCTCCCCCTTAGCAGCGGGAAAGGAGTCTATCTATCTGCCTAGCTTTGGTAGATTTCCCCCAACGCAATCCACAGAAATTCCACGAATCCCTTGGTGGATAAGTTCGACGACTCAGCAGCAGTGCGGAATGGAGTTTCTCTTCCGGTGGATCTGATCTATAGTTAGGGGGCAATACATACCAAAAGGTTCGAAGAAAGAAGGCGCATAAGAGTATATAACCAACCCACCCTTTTTTATAACCTATTAAAAGAAGTGAAGCGGCTGGATGCATAAGGGAAGTGCACGTTTGTGAGACCTTAGTCGGGATGCATAGGGGAGTCAACCTACGAGCACAGAAGAGCGTGGTACCGCTGCCCCTCTCTAAGTAAAGGTAAAGTCTCTCCTTCAGCTAGAATGGTTGGAAATTGAAAGAAGCGGAAAAGGGTCAAAGGCGGTTGCTAGCATCGAAGAGAGCCGTCATCGACGAGAAAGTGGGAGTTCGGACTTGGCGAACGAGCTCTTGCCGCGGGAGAGGAAAGCGGGGCAGGCAAAATAACCATTCCGGTGGTTGATAGTGGAGCAAAGGTTGGATAAAAGATGGATAGGCATGCCAACTCATCCAAAAGGATTAGAAAGAGGAAGGGCTCGCGAGGTCGATCCCACATCTCATAGAGAGGAGGAATACCAGGGATGAGTTGGGATAACTAACTCTACAGCTCACAAGAATGGGAAAAGTCATTCCACATTACTCCAGTTTTTCATAGCTTTATTGTTGAGAGCAAGCTCCGGCTCGAAAGCCGCTAGCTAGCTTGTAGTTTTCTCGCTTGGTAATGCTCTAAACCGTAGACTTACAACAGCCCTTCTCGTTTCAAAGCAGTCGAGCGTTCTGGAGATGGATTCAAACCTTCGATCATCAAAAAAAACTCCTCCCCAATAAAGAGAAAGAAATCCGTATGAATAGAAGTCGAGTGGTCATTATGGAGCAACAAGGCGAGAAAGGGGATAGACGAACAAAGAAGCCCGAGAAAGGACCCGAACGAACCTTGCCTTTTCCGAACTGCCCTTCCCTTGCCGTGCAACTGCAGCAGAGAAGGGCTTATTCTCATCCGGTTGGAGCCAATCCTACTCTAGGCTTTGATTATCCCTACTGGCACCGCAACAACTTCTTGTTTCCGGTCCCAAAGGCCTACTCAAAACGTTGAGGGGGTAGCCGCCAAGAAGAATGAATTCCCGAAGGGGTCCAATAAGACTGCCTTTCGAGTAATAATGGGACGGACTTATTTTCCTAACTCCCGATGCAGGAATTAAAATGAGGGGGAGGCTTTCGAAAAGCATTGAACCCCCCAATCGAATGAATCGTAACATTCGTAATGATCAACTTTACGGAGCCCTATCGCTCGGTTAGAGTTGATAGGTCCATCCCAGCCAGAACTCAAACAACCTTCAAAATATTGCTATAGAAGCACGCATTTCTTCGTCCACAACAGCTGGTTCTTTCGGTCCTGGCTAGACGGTACTGTTCTCCAGTCAATATCCTGTCAAGGCATGTAAAATTTTTTGTATCAATGATATTACCAATCAACGAACTGCTAGTTGGAGAGGGGGGTCCATTACGTGTTAGCTACCTCTAGAATAGCCAGACATTCTTGGCAAGGTTTCAGAACGGTGGGCGGGAAATGAAAAGTATGGCAGTAAACAAATTGAAGAAAGAGCTCTTGCCTCCAACTCAAAAGAGAACAGAACGTTCCTTCCGCAACGCAAGGACGATATCTTTCGTAGCAGTCAAGGATGAGAGTTCGATCCAGCGAGAAAACTACAAGCGCTAACGCGGCTTTCGAGCCGCTCTCTTGCTCGCTCCGTTCTAGCCTCCGCTTGCTTTGTTCGGAAAAGAAGAATGTCTGACGCCTAAGCCGGAGACCGCCCTTCTGCTGCTTTCCTCGCTCCCTAAGTCTGATTGAAGCTCTCGAGCCCGTTCCGAATGAGAATTGGATGTTGCTTTCTATTTTGTTGACATGTTGTCTTTCTGGAGATTGTTCTGAGAATGAAAAGAAGAAATCAATGCTGCGAGGCATGGTTTGGTTACCCTACGAGGAAGCCCAACCATGCTTAGGTCGAAACCTAACCTGATGGATAGACAGAAACCTTAATCGAAAGCGGATCAGGAGAGATAAATTAACTACTATGTTCCACCTGATCTACGACCACCCAACAAAAAAATACGGCTTTTCCTTCAACTGCTCTTCTTGATTCTGACTCCGGTGCCTCTCTCTGTAAAAAAGCCACTCAGCTCGGGCTTGGGAAATCCTTCGCTAGCGAGGCAGCTGCACGGTTTTGTTGCAATACTATAAGATGGCTCGCTTTTGTGCACTTATAAAAATAGTTGTGAGTATTCTACACCTAAGTTAAAAAAAGTTCTGTTAGGTTCTTAGTAGCAGTCGGCGACCTTTTTTCCCCTACCTTTTTTTTCTTTTGAACAAGCGAGAAAACTACAAGCGCTAACGCGCGCTCCGGCTTTCGAGCCTACGCTTGCTGTCTTTTTGATTTGAGTCCAAAATAACTGGCAGGTTTCATTAATGAAAAGAAAAGCGGAGGCCCGCCATCTGCTAGCATTGTGCTTTTGAATCGATTCTTTATCAATGGCCCACCCACCCTTTCTTTGAACCTTGTCAATGATCGAACTTAAAGATATGAACTGAGTGCCATTTGATGAGTAACTGAGAACAAGGGAGAGGGATATAGAAAGGATGAAGTAATGAAAGAGGAAGTCATTGCTAGTAGTAACGACTTGTCACGATCCATTGGTTCATATAGAATCCATGTCCTAGGTGTATCAAAAAACATTCTTTTCGCTAAGCGTATATAATAAAATAGAGTCAAAAAAAGGGTCCACCCCGAAACCGACGGGGGTACTAACTAACAGCTGAGTCCTCTCCGAACCGCAGGAGATAGTTGCCCATCATACGGCTCACCAACTTCACTTGCCTCTATGGAAGGCTCGCTCCGGGCAGGTTCGGATCACCTACAATACACGGCTCTACGAAGGAGGGGCTTGGGTTAGGAGCGTTTTCAATATGATTCTTTTCCTGTTCGATGAGAAATGCGAGACGAAAAAGGAACCCAGCGAGAAAACTACAAGCGCTAACGCGGCTTTCGAGCCGCTCTCTTGCTCGCTCCGTTCTAGCCTCCGCTTGCTGGGGAATGCGAGTCTGTTTTGTCCACTTTCTCCACCCCCCCGAAGTTGTAAGGCCCCGTTAGCCTGGGCAAAGATGGGGATAAGGAAGTTGGATTGAAGCCCCCTTAGCTCTGCCAGACACTGGACAGGGGTTAGCTATGTAAATGTGTAGAGCCAAGTGTAGTGTGGTGTAGTAGTAGGCACTTATAGGCCCCTTCCCGGCTACTGGATCACTCCAGTGCGGTACTAAGGACCCTCTGCCATCCATTGCAGCAGAGCCCTTTCATGAGCGGGGGGGCTAAGCGCAGTTCTTTTCATCAAACGTTGAATGAAATCGATTATTTTTTAGATATAAAAATCTAAATCGGATAGGATAGATGGATGGATCTATCTTTCTATTCATCTATTACTAAAAAAATGGATTTTTATAGTAAAGTTGCGTAGCAAGAAGCCCCAAATCCTTGATTTGGCTAGGAAAGACTGCACTGCTTTTGGCCCAGGAAGCGAGAAAACTACAAGCGCTAACGCGGCTTTCGAGCCGCTTTCTTGCTCGCTCCGGTCTAGCCGTAGCTTGCTCCTCCACACGGAGTTTTCTCCGTGCCCCTTCCGCATGCGCTTCGCGCGCCATTGGCGCTTTGCTCTCCTCAATTTCTTCATTGGACGCTTCGGATGGACTTCGCCGTTCTTTCCCAACTAAATTATAAAAGGCTGTATCACATCGAGATGTCGATTCGTTTTCCGCCCCCAATGAGATGGGGAATTTGTAAGCCCCTCTTTATATACTTTAGGGCCCTAAATCTTTCTGAATCGAGGCCCGGCCCGGCTCGCGTCGTTCCAACAACCGGCGGGGAGCACCTCAGTATACGATCGCGCGCAGTAACTGGGAGTCCTAAACCACCTAAGGCCAACTTCAATTCACCAAACCAAGGTTCATCTCGTGTAGTGATTATGGACTCGTCCAAGGATATTGAGTAGACGGTTGATGTATCAGACTCGACCCTATCTTTCGTAGCATGCATTCCCATCCGTGTCGCAACTGATTCGGTAAGCTACGTGTCCGGTGCGCGGAGAACTGCCTTCGGTCCCCCAAACTTACTTACTCGTGGCAACCTTCCGGCCGCCCAACAACCTATAACGCTAGTCACTACTCCCACTGGGGCTAGGAAGTAAGCCCCACAACCCAAAGCGGCGAAGAACAAATAGAATTTGCTACAAAAGCCGGCTAAGGGGGGTATTCCTGCGTATGAGAACATAGTAATGGAGAAGGTAATAGCCGAAATAGGATTCGTTTTGGCTAGAGCGCCCAAATCCGCTATATATTTGACACGGGTTTGCCGTAATGCTGAAACTATGGCGAATGCATCTATCGTCATTAATGCATAAATAAAGATACCAATTAGTAGTGATTGAATTCCTTCTATGGTTCCACATGAGAAACCAGTACGAATATAACCTACATGTCCAATTGAACTATGAGCTAGAGGTCTTTTTACTTTCGTTTGGGCCATGGCGGCCAGTGCTCCTAAGATCATAGAAGCAATGCTGCAGAAAAAGAAGATTTGTTGCAATGTAGCTCCATAGGAACCATAAATAGAAACACGTGAAATATTAGCAGAAATAGATATTTTAGGCGCAATAGAAAGGAATGCTGTAACCGGGGTGGGTGAACCCTCATAGATATCAGGTGCCCACATATATAGAGTCAAAAGAGATATGGAGTCCGAAGGGGAGGGGGGTTTTCTTCGGGGCTCGAGAGATGGAATAGATAGGGCCCCACAAGTTTTGAATTCGCCGCTGGGGAATTCACACGAAAGGAAACGAGGAATTCTCAACGAAAAAAGTGCTCTCTGAACCGAACGTGAAAGTAGTTTTCCATCAGACGGCTGTTCCCGTAACTCCACTCTCGACTTGGATTATATATCCAAAAAGGTCCGTTCTCGGCCATTCCACACGCTGCCTAGCGGAGGCGTGGTTATCTGAAGTGGATTCTCTCTTTTCTAGTAGATGCCGAACCTGCTGCCCCATTGACTAAGAAGGGGGCGGGCGCAGCAGCTACATGGACCCCTTCCTTTCTGTTGTTGCCAGCGCTTTCCCGGGCCGAGCCGGAATTCTTTATTATAAAGGGCAGGCAAAGCCCGAAGGCTGCTATCCCAATAGGCCAGCGGGCGGAACGAGGAGAGGGCCCGGCAATCATACCACCGCGGTCGAAAAAGCGTGTTCCTTCCCCCGCCGCATCCCCCTCCCTTCGTCGAGCCTTTCCTTGTTTGGTTGGGGAAAGCGAGAAAACGGAAAGCTAGCTAGCGCGCGTAGGCTTTCGAGCCTCCGCTTGCTCTCTTGCTCGCTCCGGCTTTCTAGCCTCCGCTTGCTTGGCGGGCATTCTTTCCAGCCTTATTCAAATAGGGGTGGGTTTGTTTGGTTTGAACAGAGGCTCAAACATGATTTGTTGGTCCGAGCTACGCCATGCGTCCAATACAAAATCTGGAAAGCTGCAGGGATGACAAAAAGAGGGCGCCTTTGGAAGCGTTCGCCGGTAACCAAAGCGTCACGACATAATCAAAGGAGTGACGCTGACTGAATCCAATCCATAAACCCAGAAAGGCAAACTTTGTTTGTTCCCTTTCGTCAAGTAGGTAAAGTAGGCATACGAACCACTTTTGCTTTGCCTTAGACTCTATTGGAACAAAGCAAAGAAGGAGGCAGAATGGAGAAAGGAAAGGGACAAGGGCGGTCTTGCTTGGCGCGAAGGCTGCTGGTTCGGGGGTAGGGTACGGTACTAAAGGTCCTCGGACTTCCAGGCGGTTTTTCTTTTGGGCTGCTGTTCACCGTTGGATCTCGCCAATACAGCCCCCTATAGTTTTCGTTACCGAGATATCTTTTTTTTTCATTGTTCCCAGGGATTTTTTGGGTAATCCGCTCCCATGCTGCAAACAGTAAAATCTGAACTGAACCTTGTCGCTCTTCTTTCTTTCCTCGCGGGCAGGAAGCACACCAGCAGCGTGCGTTGCGTGATTCTACTGTGTTTTTTGCACTTGACTGGGTGGACAGTTGACCGGAAGATAACTTCGATTCGCCCGGCCAGCAGGCGGGCGGCGTGCTTATCTTGTGTGACAACACTAAAGAGCGAGTGGCTCTTCTAGGCGGGCAGCTGTGTGACAACACTCCAGAGAAAGCGGCGCTTTCGTGTAACATGCTATGGTCTCAACGCCCTTACGAGGTAGTGATGAGTTTCACGCGCTCTAAGTCCGGCCCGCGCGCGGTTAGGAAGATTGGCCGCAATCTGAGCGGTACCACCCACCCTACCCTACCACCTATAGGCGGCCGTCCGTCCTACAGCCGCCCGAAAAGGAACTGCAGTGATCTTGAATAGGAATCCTACAGCGAGAAATATAATCCCCATAAAAAGACCACTAGATCGAGCACCAGTGATTTCGTATCCGGTCAAAATCTTGGCTAATTGATCGAAGTGGGTAGCTCCAGTAGACCCATAGATCATGGAACAAATAGGGTGGGTAGGCCCAACCACCACACTACACGTATAGACGCGAACCCCCCTCGTTACCGTACGTGCGACTCTCACCGCATACGGCTCGCACAAAGACTCCTAAATCCATCCCGAGCCTTTTCTTCCACCTCTCCTCTCCAATCCTCGATCCAACTTGCCTTTCCCAGGCGCTATGAAATGGGCGGTCTTTCCTCCGCCTATCGTATGTATCAGCTTGGCTTCGTCCAGAACCAAGGAGGCATTCTGGCGGGCACGTGCGTGTAGGAATGCCGACCACTACATAAGCTAGTTGACTATGACTACAAGCCAAGCCGGAAGCGACTCGATTCTATTCTCGTTGGGATTGGATATAGATGGGGAATCCAATGGATCGTAGTAGTTCGCCAACCTCTCTAACTAACATACGATACAATTTCATTTCACGGCATGGCCAAAAAAAAAGAAAGAGCTTTGCTCGGTTGGACTTCCTACGCTGACGAATGCCTCCTTTCTCTTCTCTGAAGTCTACAATAAAGAAGTGGGAGAGGCAGGATTCGAACCTACGCAGAAAAAAAAAAACACTTCAACAGATTTACAGTCTGTCACTTTTGACCACTCGGCCACTCTCCCCTTCCTGGGCCGAGGCCCCCCTCAATGGGTTCTAAGAAGGCAGGGTGGCCGCCCTGAATCAATAAAAAAAAAGCAACTTGATTGAAGGGAACTCTATATCTTTATTAGCTTAGCTAGCGTTCCGAGAGAATCTAGTCATTTAGTCAGTTTATAACAATCTCTGTAAAGCAAGGGGCAAAGCTTCGTAGACAGCTTCCCCCTCATGTAGTCGTCGGCATTCCCCAGCCCCCCCTTAGTCGCTTCTGGCTAAGCTGCGAGTTCATGAGCAAGTGAATGAACGAGCCATGTTCCTAAAAGGAGTGACCATCAACGTTTTCTTCCCTTCCCCTATCCCTTCAAAGCCCAGAGGTTGTTGGGCGCTAGCCCTTTACTAAGAGAATATCAAGTAAAGTAAAGGCTCTTCTGCTGATCGAAGCTGCGAGCCTACCCTTCTCGAGCCTACAACAATAGCTTACGCTTACCAAGCCTAGTCTACTAAAAAAAAGAGGGCTACAGCAAGCAAGCTTTCCCCCTTCGTTTGTTGTGGGTCACGCCTCACCGCAGGCACTGAATGAATGAAATGAGTGGAGATCTTCCTTCCCCCCTTGTTAATTACCAAGAACTTCGTTGCCACTAGTGGCGAAGAAAAATTCTACCATCCCACCTAAAAACAACTCGGAGCCTAAAGAGAAGAGAGTTCAGTCTACAAGAAGCTGGCAGAGCTTTAGCCATTGGACTACATCCATCTATCCTACCTAAACAACAGTAATCCTTTTCTTGTTCCTTCTTCGAATGACGCTAGTAGAGAAAAATGCCTTCCGGCTAATGAAGATACTACTCCAGTCTTCCCATTCATTCCCAGTGGATCCTTCTTCTCTCTAAGAATTGAACGAACCAAGTTCACCTATACCAGAGTGAGGAATAAAAACCAACAATCAACTTCCCAGCAAGCTACGGCTAGACCGGAGCGAGCAAGAAAGCGGCTCG
>FWPY01000076.1:237500-255000 GCA_900174645.1 Sonneratia alba
ACTGCTAAGAAAAAGCTTACGTAAGAACTGGAAGACTCTTGTATGTACGGTAACCCTCTCTTCCGCTACTGGTGGACTGTTGCACAGAAAGGCCGACAGAAGCAACCTTTCTTAGCGCGCTTTTCAAGCGCTTAGCTTCTGCTAGCGGCGGGCGGCAAGGCCATAAAGGTTGTTCAGTTGGAAGCCTAAGCCAAGAAAGGTACGAACGAAGTGACGGGCCCCAAGCGAGAAAACTACAAGCTAGCTAGCGCGCTCCGGCTTTCGAGCCGTAGCCTCCGCTTGCTGATAAGCAATAAAAAAGAATTTTCATCCCTCTTCTAAGTCAGTGCTAAGGCACGCCCTTACAAAAGCAGTCCTAGGGTCATCTTCTTCCATTGTTCCTATTGGGATTGGGATAGTCGTTTCTGGGATGGCCCCCTCTTAAGTAAGTCCGTGTAATAAAGTTCGGAAAGATAGATAGTTGCCAAAAAAAGCTAGGGAAAAGGCTACGTCTCTTAAGAGCCAGGCCCACGCCAGGCGAGTTCAACTATGCGGTAGGAGTTCTGTTTCAACCAGTTGCATTTCCAGTTACTTTGAGTACGAGCCTGTTTCAAAAAAAAGAGATTCCTTACAGTTGGGGCCGAGCGAGGGAAGCGTTTACGACCGGCTGGTAAGCTGCTATCTTGATAACTCTCATCTTTCGATTTTCCTTTCCTGGCAAACTTCTGAGTTTCGCTCATTTTCTGTGGCAGGCGAGGGCGGAAGAAAGGGCGGCCTACTGGTACAACGAGAGCGAGTCATGGCGGTCGATTGCCGGGGCCCGCCTCCAGGAGAATGAGAACCTGCGGAGGCTCGCGGCGGGGGATCGTAGTCAGGTTTGGAACCCTAGGTTCTCACCTGGTGCTGGCCCGTCCGGGAGCTTGGACCTGAACCTCGGAGTGGAGGTGACGAGTACTCCAGCGCCGGACTTGAGTCTAGGTCTGATTTCGCCCTCTGGCTTCGACTACTCGAGCATTGTGTCTCCCGGGCCGATCGATGCTACGACCATTTCGACCACTGGGGGCTTCTTTGACCCCATCTCCCCTGACTGGACGACTGACTGGCCGTACCCGCCTCCTCCGAGCTCGGGCCCTCAGTAGATCTAGGCGTTTTTCTTTCTTTTGACGTGGATTCCGAACCGTGTAAATAGGCTAGGCTAGGAAACGGATTCTTTTTGTATTTTCGGTCGGAACCACCCTAACTCCTTCGGTTTAGTGTTGATTTTTCCACGCTCGGCTTTGACTTTACATTCCCTATTCTGCTCGTTTCTCTACTGTCAACTGTTTGAATTTTTTTGCGACCTGACCCTGCAGGTTGGTGGAACATTCGGTCCCCATGACCGCCCTCGCGACTTAGCTTGCGAACCCATGAGGCCTCAAGGTTGGCCAAGAAAATTAGAAGTCCTTTTCTTTGCTTGTGTTCATCCTATACAGACTTTTACTCCCGAATATGTCTCGCTTTACAGTGGAGGACTGGTATCCTGACCCGGAGGTGCGTGCTTGGCTGTTGAGCATTTCAAGGAAGGAGCATCGATCCTGCTCATGGGCAAGGATGTGGCATTTATTCTTTTTCTGCAAGATCCGTATTCGCCTAGATTTCCTTGATGCTGCTGCCTCATTTTTTAGCAGTAATTCCCATGTATTTCGATTCAATGATGTTGAAGTCTGTCCCACCATTGAGGACATTTCTGCTCTGCTGGGGTCGCCCGATCAACTGCTTCCTCTAGCCTTCCCCATAGGCCAACTGGACCCAGTGGCGGCGATGTGCCGTTATTTCGGTTTCCGGGAGGCGGACATCCCGCCGGTTTGCCCTGATAGTGAGCATGTGGATCTCCGTGCGCTCATTCGACTATACCCAGATGGTACCCGCGACCGGTCTCGGGTCATAGTGTTCGCGCTTGTGGCGCATTTCTTAATTCGTCCACCCGTGGACTGTCCTCATCTCGTGCCGATTTCAGTGCTCGAAGTATGTGAGGCGATAGTCGGAGGTCTCAATCCCGCATCGGTAATCCTGGCAGACATTTTCTCAGGTCTGGATTCGGGTGCTCCGGCCTTGACTATGCGAGGCAGTCCCCTGCTCCTTCAGGTAACCTCTCTCAAACATTCCTTGCCAAGTCAGTCTCTTTGTTATTCAACTAGCCCCTCGGGTTCACTCGCAGATCTGGTTGGAGGAACGCATTGGTTATCGAGTTCCCCGAGACTCGATTAAGCGCAATGTACTCGAATATGCTTCCCGCCCTGTGACGCTAAGAATCAGTGGCGTCGGCGACTGGACCGAATTCTTCCAGGACTTAGATGAGTCGCGCATCAAGTGGCGCCTTTCAATCTCTCCATTCAACCAATGGGTCATTCAACTGGATGGGCCTGCAGTCCTTCTGATCGGTTCCGAGCATTCAACATTCTACTTGCCGGAGCGGCTTCTTCGTCAGTTCGGTTTGGAGCAGAAGATCCCTGAGACAGGGCATACCGCCACCGTGCGCGAGAAATCTCCGCTACTGGTTCGTCGCGCGGAGACCAGTTGGTCTTACTGCCTTACAGCTTCTGGCGATTTCTCCAATTTGGGCACTTCTCCCAAGTATAAGGCGTGGGTGCGGCGACATGCCAACCATGGGCGTTCCCCGGTCGCGACGCCTTCAGGGCGATATAGGCGGGATTAATAGTCATTCCCCATAGTTTCTTCTTGTTTCCAGCGTATCTTTTGTGTTCGACCTTCTCTTTTCCCCTTCTTTCCTCAACAGAGACTGTTGCTTCTGAAGAGTTTCACCTAATCTTGAGATCCGGAGATGGAAGATTCATAGAAGACGACTCGACCTCAGAAGATGTTGGAACTGCTTCTGGCCTTCCGAACAGTTCATCAGAGCCAGTGAAAACTGGGAACTCCCTATTACAGATTCGATAGCCTCAGCCTTTATGAAAGGGATTTATTTTTAGAAAAAGATCGCTAAAGCCCTTTTCTTGCTTTCTTCATTGAGTTAATCTTTTAAATGCACGAACGATTAAGACCTTAGCGTCATTGACTTACGAAAAGCTGCACGCGCCACACCTTGTTGCGAATATGACTCCCTCTCCCTTGTTGAGTCGTCTAGCTCACTGAAAGGTAAGCTCCTTACTTTTTTTAGAGAAGTTGAAGCAAGCGTAGGCTCGAAAGCCGCGTTAGCGCTTGTAGTTTTCTCGCTTGGTATCCCTTCCCTTCGATCAAATAGAGCTTCCTATCCGCCTACCTTCCAAAAGGGTAACCTTTTCTTCGCTTCTTGGAATCTGAGCTTAGTGGGTTGAACAACCGCTACTGGTGGCCTGATCCCTAAAATACATAGAGAAGGAAGAGCTTCTTATTTATTTCCCTATCCTATTGGAAAAACGAGTCCCCCGGCAATAGAGGAGGCTTGGAATTCAGAGTGAATTGTTGTAGATAAGAAAAAAAAAAAGGAATTTGTTTATAAACAGAAATATTTAGTCACATACATGAGCGAAAGAATCTTTCTCTTATAGTTGATGTTTGCCCTTGCTTTGATAGTTCCCTTAGGCTTGGTTCGATTGGCATCATTGACGTATTCCAGGCTTTCTGTTGGAGTAGAGCAAGCGTAGGCTCGAAAGCCGCGTTAGCGCTTGTAGTTTTCTCGCTTGGGAAGGTAAGCAACTGGGGAAAGCAACTCTCTATACTTTCAGCAACTGAACGGTTGATGCTTTGGCTGAATGCCTACGTCAGCTATGGAAGATGAATGATGACTTTATCTTAATGGAACTCCAACAATCTAGTTGGTTGGCTGGTATAACTTACACATACCAGACTACCGAGATAGAAAGCAGATCTGGATGGGGCCCTTGGAAAATAGAGCAGCATTTTCTTTTATTCCCCTGTAAAATAAAGTGCAATGGAGACCCAATTTATCTCTAGAGACGGTTGTGCTTTCCAGGGCCCTGGTTTTGATTCGTCTTCCCGGCTTTCGAATAGTGGGAGCAAGATTGAATCTTTGAAATAGTTTCCATTATAACAAAAGAGAAAGGGAGACCAATCAAGCGAGAAAACTACAAGCTAGCTAGCGGCTTTCGAGCCGGAGCTTGCTCCCCCATGAGATAATCACAGATCAACCGTCGGTTTCTTTGCCAAGGTATGTAATGAATTAGATCTGCAGAAGCCCATCTTACCAGGTGTTATGATTGGTGAAGGAAGCAATGCCTTCTGGAAGCGCTTCGAATATGAAAGGCCTACCTACAATCTTTTTGTTGTGGTAAGATAGGCCATGAGCTGTAGGACTGCACTGAGATGCCAGAACCGAGCTCCAAGACTAGAGTTGCCGAAGCTGACCTGGTTATGCCATCCATAAGGAAAGGCACTAGCTAATGAAAAGGCAGAAGCCTAGAAGTTCAATCTTGCCCTGTCCTGAACTAGAACAGCTAACTCGGACTCAGGGGACACTTCTTACTTGTTAGCTGCGGGTACGCGAACACTTTCCGGCCAGGCCTTACTATAACCAACCTCACAGATCCCACTCAATCTTTTACACCGATGTCTCGTACTCTCTCGACCGGGTCATCAAAAAAAAAGACTGCTAAATCTTTCCGAAGTGAGAGAAGGAGGGAAGGCGCGCTACAACTAACATAACAGCCAGCTGAAAAAGGTTAGCTAGCTAGGCTAGCGCGCAATGGCTTTCTCTGATAGGGGCTCGCTTTCTCTCAGCCACTAGTGGCTTATGTAGTGGTCGGCATTCCTACGTGCTCCTCCTTGCCCCCCTACTTAAGAATCCAAAGGTCACCTTTGGATGTTGTCGTGACGCTTTGGTTACGAAGGTTACCGGGGTCTAGGTTTATGGATGGATTCAGTCAGCGAAAGTCCCTCAAACTCAATCAATATCAACAAGATGTCGTGACCAGCAAGCGGAGGCTAGAACGGAGCGAGCAAGAGAGCAAGCGGAGGCTAGAACGGAGCGAGCAAGAGAGCAAGCGGAGGCTTGAACGGAGCGAGCAAGAGAGCAAGCGGAGGCTTGAACGGAGCGAGCAAGAGAGCAAGCGGAGGCTACGGCTCGAAAGCCGGAGCGCGCTAGCTAGCTTGTAGTTTTCCCGCTTGGTTGATTTTGTCAGAAAAGAAAGTAGGTTTAGGGGCTTCATTGATTAGTACACCTCCGGTGCTGGTAAGGTCGGGACCGTGGTCGTCCGTCTCCGGTTTGCCGGCCGATAAGATCTCTGAGATTGACCAGTCAGCTGGCTTGGTTTGGCTATTCCTTTCTATTGAAAAGGAGTCAGCTGTCTGCGCGAGTCACCTTCTTCTAGGCTCCGCTGGACGACACGGCATTCTCGTTCAAATATAGGCCGGCCGTACTTGTGATGGTTCCCAAGGATCCAATATGACCACTTAGGTCTACGTTGCCACGATATTGTTCTATGGAAGCGGGCGGGCTGTTAGAAGTTTGGCCCGGTTTTTTTTGGTGTCGTAGGGGAGGGATTGACCTTTCTAACGCATATTCAGTCGTACCGGCATGGCCCCACTGATTTGTTTTCGATCGGAGCATCAAGCAACGCAACCCGGTTCTACTTGACTAAGCCCCGTGCTCGTCCAAGGAGGGAGTTTGCTTTACCCAACTCCTTTTTTGATAACAAGGCAGAAAGCCCCGACCCAACATTCATTAGTTTCGAATGAAGAATGAAGAGTGCCCTGCCCCAAAAAGCACCTACTCCTATCAAAATGAAAAGCGTGACTTTACTAAACAAGCAAGAAAAGCCCTAACTATTCTATTAGTAAAGCGCTAACGCCCTATCTATAGTCAGGGGCCTTTTCAATAAGGCTCACGCTAGGCGCTCACCAGCAAGCGTAGGCTAGACCGGAGCGAGCAAGAAAGCAAGCGTAGGCTAGACCGGAGCGAGCAAGAAAGCGGCTCGAAAGCCTACGCGCGCGCTTTCCGTTTTCTCGCTTCCCTAAAATAGAATATTTTTTAGTTGGTAAAGACCCACCCCTTGTTTCAGTCAGAATGAGTCCCCGGGACCCCGGGACATTGGCTTCCGCCAACAGTGGACTATTAAGGATCGCATCCCGCGCATATTCTACATTATAGCCTGCCACTGATTCAGCTTCCGCTTCTGGGAGATCAAACGGAGCTCGATTAGTTTCTGCTAGACGAGAAATGAAGAACATAACCAATACAGGAAACAAGGGAATACCTGACCATATCTGCTTTTGCGCCATGACAATCTCACTCGAATTACGGGGACCTACACATATTAGTACAGTATACCGGGGTCTCCGGCCAGAACCACACGTGCAAGTTTCCCTGCATGTGGCTCGTCCGTGCTTTCCGAGGCGCTGCCTGTGACTCAGCATGGGAGAAGGGGGCGGGCTTTCCTATGGTAGTCCCGCTGCGGCCTCTGACCGTCCGCCCCGTCTCATCTTGATTTGGCTATACTTGTATGTAGCCAGCCATGTTAGCTCCACATGAGAGCCTTTTTCTAAAGGCTAAAAAGGCTCTCATCAGTCAGCTCGGCCCCTCTCCTATTCAGCCTTGCCGCCTATTAAGAGAATAGGTCCCGTTCAAGCGGCCCGCCTTTATTCATCTATACCAGCTGCCACGCACGACCCAATAGGAACGATTTCAGCGTCCCTCTCTAGATAAGAAGCAGAACGCACCATTACCTACAGCCCTTTCCTCTGCCGGGGGCTTCCACGAAATGAAAAGGGGCGGCGTCGTCGTATGCTCGACATTTGTTGCCCTGGTTTATATCCCGGAGTACTCCTATGGCCGATCTGTCACCCAACCTAGCAAGCGGAGGCTAGAAAGCCGGAGCGAGCAAGAGAGCGGCTCGAAAGCCGCTAGCTAGCTTGTAGTTTTCTCGCTTGGCCCCGTCCCGTTTGGAGAATGACCCCTTATGCACGGCTTAGTCAATTATTCTCGCAGTTCAGAGTTGATTCAGACCGCCACCTCTCTGAAAGCATGGTTCTTGCCTTCCTCTCTCCTCCCTCCTTGGAGCTCGTCCATTCGTCGGGTGATCCCTTGCTCTCACGTTCGAGTGTTTGCTCGTCGTTTAGGCCGGTGAGTGAGATTTCTGCTCATTGCAGTCACCTCCGGGGTTCTTCGCACCTGGATAGTACCAGGACCCTTGTGCCCCGGCCCTTGATCAGATAAAGCTGCCCGCCCGAAGCGCGCCCTATGACCCACAACTAAAAATGAGCCTTGCGACGAGACGCGGACATTCCCCATGCTGCGGTTCCCTCCGGTCCGTTCCCGGGTTGGGTTAGAGGAAGATCCGAGCGATTGCCTTCGCGGATCCAAACGCGCTCACAAGGCGCACAATAAGAATAAGACCAATAGAGACTTCATAAGAGACCATTTGAGCTGCAGATCGTAATGCTCCTAAAAAGGCATATTTCGAATATAGAGGAGTGAAAGTTCCCAACAATCAACGAGTTGATCATACCCTTCTATGAACCGTACGAGCACGTCCTCTGTCACCCCCCCACCGCGCTTACGGCTCTATACCCCAACCAACTTTCTCTGACGCCCAGCCCTCCCTTTCTATTCCTCGGTAAGCGGTTCCTTTTCATTCATTCATTGATTGATTCAAGGTAGCAAGCGGAGGCTCGAAAGCCGCGTTAGCACTTGTAGTTTTCTCGCTTGCTTCGCATAGGCTACACACGGTGCGGTACACTGAACACCAAGCCAATCTCGATGAAAGTCAATACACGGAACTCGATCAATCCACGAAGGTCTGGCACTTTTCTACCCTCTGCTAGCAGCTTTATTCTCTTATTTCATTTCATTTCTTTTTTCAAGAATGCAATCTAGATGAAACTTAGATAAAAATGACCTGATGGACAGGGCATAGCTCACTCACTGAACACTTTTTTTTTTCTATATCTTGCACAGTGAGCAGTTCGTGTGCTTTCGTGCTTGGTTCTCTTCTTGTCGTATCAGGTTCATCTGGGGAGACATCAGAAAGGGAATCTGCTTTCCTTTCAACTACCTAGCAAGCGGAGGCTAGAAAGCCGGAGCGAGCAAGAGAGCGGCTCGAAAGCCGCTAGCTAGCTTGTAGTTTTCTCGCTCCCTCGGGTGGAAATGCCCGGCATATAATTGTTGAACATCTGACTCGACAACATACATATAGGATTTATCAGATGAAACTGCCGCTTCAAAGGAAGAATCATTCCCCCGATCCTCTATGGATCGCTTTCTTCTTCACACCTCTACGAAAAGCCCTTTCCTTGTGCGCTGTCGAATCAAAGAAAGAATAGCGTAGTAAAGATCGTCTCATGATTGGTTTGAAAAGGAAGATAGGACTTGCAGTCTATTCAACTCAGTGAGTACCAGGGCTCATCTCCTTGGGTATCTATGTTCGGTAGCTCGTTTCACTTTTTGGGCTATACGATGGCTTTACTTCTTAATCAAAGTTATGCCCGGACGTCTGGACATGGGAGACTGATCAAGTTGTAGGATTGGGTATCCGTGCAATGGCAATGCTTTGGTCTGAAGGTCTCTCACTGGAAGGATCGAAAGGCATACGACAAAATGGTGGGGCAGATAGATCAAGCGAGAAAACTACAAGCTAGCTAGCGGCTTTCGAGCCGCTCTCTTGCTCGCTCCGGCTTTCTAGCCTCCGCTTGCTCTCTTGCTCGCTCCGGCTTTCTAGCCTCCGCTTGCTGGGGAAGAACGAAGGCACTTCTTTCGGCGAAACCTTTCTCCGTCGTTACGGAGTTCTTCTGCTATAATCTCCGAAATATAAGGTCAGCTGACTGAGGAGTTAGTATTGATTCATGCAAAGATGCTCCTCTGAAGCTGGAGTAAGGGATTGTCCACCTCGCCGCCCCGAAGAGCAGTGGCTTTGTTCTTTTGCACGCCTACAGAGAGAGACTCCAAAAGTACTGACGCTCAATCGAAAGAAAGAGCAATCTACTATATGCTTAACTCATGCCTCAGGAATCCCTGGACACAGGGGGTACGAGCTCTAATCTTTTACTGGAGGAAAAGCCGGGGAAAAGCATAGAGCGTGCGGGCTCAGCTCTCGCCCTCCTCCCACCCGCGAAGCTGAGGCGGGAGAAAAAGCGCAACTCCCCGGTGTCATAGGTTACCTTTCCTTCTTCCTCCCCTGTGACGCTCCCAAACCGATCGCTATCTTTTTCTTTCTTCTTGTCTTGAATTGTTATAGAACGGCTAACTATCAGGTAGAGTTGGTAGGATGAAGTGGGATGAAGCTTTAGTGGATATAGCAAGTGTGCCGGGGATGCGGCTCGGGCGTAGTAGGTCTGGACGCCTAGCATGAAACAGCCTTCTCTGGTAGCGGCACTATACCTTAGTATAGTATCTTTCTAGCTTCCAGTATATATAAAAAACGTACAACGCAGAGGCAAGCGAGAAAACGGAAAGCTAGCTAGCGGCTTTCGAGCCGCTCTCTTGCGCGCTCCGGCTTTCGAGCCTCCGCTTGCTTCCCTCGCGTAAAGGGCGACTTTGGCATCGGCTCTCTCTCGTTAGGTAATTACCGAGGCGAAAGCAGCTCTCTCGGAAGGTTGTTTCCCCGCCATCTTAGTGGGACTAGTCTAATAAACTTTCACTTGAACTGCCAAGACTCGTATTTTTTTTTGTTGTGGTAACGCCCTTCTAGAATTACGTTTAACGTCCCTTTATGACTTTCCCGATCGGCGCCTCGGGTCGGTAGCCGGGCTCCGGGACATTACTACCACGGCTACTATCGACCCGAGCCCAAAGAAGGAAAAGAACGGACTAAAGCAAGGAGTTCATTGGCCATACATAGTGAAGGGGGATGGGGGTCAACCTCTTTCATGACCCATGGCCCCAGTGTGTCACTTGGTTAGCATTTCTAGAACAAATGTTGTAGGGTTGTTGGTTTTTCGATAGGGAAAGAGGGGAGTTGGCTGTAGTTGAGACACACACGTTTTTCGGATGGACGATATGGATTTTTTCGAGATGGTTAACCACTTTTTTAACCGTGAGAGGGAGCAAGCGGAGGCTAGAACGGAGCGAGCAAGAAAGCGGCTCGAAAGCCGCGTTAGCGCTTGTAGTTTTCTCGCTTGATTAGTCTGCCGCTTTCTTTCATAACAGAGCCGGGAATAACGGCTGGCATAGAAGTCTCTCGCACGCAAGGAGATGCATTTTTGGTACTGGTAGTACTGGACAAGCTCTCAGGGAATAATCTCTTTCTTATTTCTTTCTGCCTTTCTTTCCCATGACGACTAGGAACAGGCAAATCAAAAATTTCACTTCGAATTTCGGACCTCAACATCCTGCTGCTCATGGTGTTTCACGATCAGTATTGGAAATGAACGGAGAAGTGGTGGAACGTGCGGAACCACATATTGGATTACTCCAGTGCGGCACGAAGCCGCTGACGCCGAGTCGGCTCCTATGCCGCTAGCTATGCCCTGCTTGGTCCCCCGGCACGGTGGAGGTTCCGTAGCGCGTCATGAGCATCGGGCTAAGGGGAGGTTTAGCAACTCAAGCGAACCGCCCTACCTTACTACAACATAGGGACAGAAGGGAGAAGGTTGTGAAGGTGGCCTCGTTATCCACACCTCCGGTCGGATGAATGGAGGACCGACCCGGGTTTTCATGAGCGTTGGCGGGTCCTGGAGTGCCTGTCAAGGGCGCTAGCGCATACCCCGGGGTGATCATCACCACCTGCACCTCACATCTCGGCACAGTGGAACGTGTAACCCGCCTGCTGTCCCATTCAACTACATTTTTTCCTGGTTTCCATAGCCTAAGAGAACGCAGCAGCGAGGGACAATCCGCCCATACAGCCAGCGGGGAGGATGGCACTACTGGCAAAGACCGTCTGGCGAAAACGCCGCAGGCGCGAAGCGTGGTAGGCCTGCGCCGGGGGAGCATAGCATAGGGAGGAAAGGGAGCCCGGACGGTGGAAGAGCCAGGGGAGGCCGGGTCATTTGACGGAAATGGAAGGCTTTTCCCCTATTAGAGAAGGCCCTATGGAGTAAAGGGAAATGCATGAATTTTTGGAAAAAGAGGGAGCGAGAAAACTACAAGCTAGCTAGCGCGCTCCGGCTTTCGAGCCGCTCTCTTGCTCGCTCCGTTCTAGCCTCCGCTTGCTGGTTTAAAGCAAATTCAATGAATAGATAGAGTCAACGGTACGACAGACAGCGCTGCCTACACGCGAATTAGCTTCCGAGGTCGAGCAGTCTCAATTTCACTACAGGATTTTCGAATGAATGCTAGGCTGGGCCACCTCGAATGGCGTGAGCCGCATGCGGGGAGACCCGCACGTACGGTTTTTAGGGGGATCTGGTCGAAAGACCGGCCGGCGCCCACCCGACTAGAGGGACTGAGAAATTAATAGAGTACAAAACTTATCTTCAAGCTTTACCTTATTCTGATCGTTTAGAGGGCGATCGCGGAGTCACTGAATGAAGTCCTCCGTTTCTTTCGGAGGTGCTGACCCCCAGCGAGGCAGAGATGACTAAGTGACATATGGAATATGGCGACGACAACAGCATGTCGTAGAAGGAGATAACAGGTGGAGCCAACGACCCACTAAGACTAACGTATCTACAACTACATCCCCGAGCGGCAGTCAAACGGAGGCGTGAATGCAAGATGCCAGCGGAATGATCGGCCGGACAGAGGCTAGGGCTGCTTCCTTCCCACCGCGTCCTTCCTTGTGTGTCGGAGATATAAAGCGAGTGCACCGGAAAAGAACGGGAACTGGGTCGATCTATTCTATGGCGAAGCATCCGAAGCATAACTGCACACTCACACGATCTTTGCCGAGAGATAGGAGCATTCGGTGGAACCGGTGAACTACACTTGCTTCTGGATAGATGTGTGGGACAGAGGGCTCTTGGTACCTGCAGCCCACCCTTCCTCCTCTGCTTTGAGAACCGTGTGAACGGAGAGTGGGCAGAAGGGAAGGAGGTCCTCATACGGAGTCGCACACAACCTTGAGCAGTGCGGGAGACTGGGGAATGGTTCGAGTAAACTCCCCTGGGCCGGAAAAATAAGAGACGAAGCGAGAAAACTACAAGCGCTAACGCGCGCGTAGGCTTTCGAGCCGTAGCCTACGCTTGCTGGGCTTTGATTTGATTGGTATTGATTTTTTCTTAGTGATTGGAGCAAGCTACGGCTAGACCGGAGCGAGCAAGAAAGCGGCTCGAAAGCCGCTAGCTAGCTTGTAGTTTTCTCGCCTGGGTATGTTATAGAAAGGGAAGGCAGAGGTAGTACTTCGAATGGCGAAGAGAGGCGGCTCGGCAGGGAAGGAATGGGCAATCGTCAAGGATGACTTCTTTGTTGGCGAAACGAAGGGCGCGTTAGCGCCAGTGATTCTCTGAGCCGGTCTGGATTTCCAACGCTTCGGGAAACTGGTCGAGATAGATGACAGCACCTTTTTCCTCTCTCGGGAGGGCAATCTTCTCTTATGGCCTTCACCTCCCGCCCGGCCCGGAAATAGAACCCAGCGAGAAAACTACAAGCGCGCGCGTAGGCTTTCGAGCCTCCGCTTGCTCCATTCATTTCTGCAAGCAGGGGGGATCCAGAGCGTTGCCCCCTGCTATAGCATAACCTAAAAAAGCTAGTTGCAAAGTACCAAAGTGGTTGCGGGAACGATACGCTTTGGTTACCGGCGAACGCTTCCAAAGGCGACCCGCTTTCAATACTAGTTGTTACCTTACGCTGCCATTTTTCCAATATCATTGAATAGCATGGCCTGGGGCTAAGGTTACTCAAGTGGGAGAGCCGTGTTATGGGTGACCTTATTGCACGGTTCAGAGAGCACTTGTGTATGTGATGCAAGTGAACGTGTACGAAAAAGCTGTCGTAAAGTTTCGTTGTTCGTTCCGTCGTCGACCCTATCTATGTTTCTACGATGGCCCAAGAACACGCTCATTCTTCAGCCGTAGAGAAACTTTTGAATTGCGAGGTACCATTACGAGCTCAATATATACGAGTGTTATTCCGTGAAATAACTCGAATTTCAAATCATTCACTTGCTTTAACTACTCATGCTATGGATGTGGGAGCATCAACTCCGTTCCTGTGGGCTTTTGAGGAGCGGGAGAAATTGTTGGAATTCTATGAAAGAGTCTCGGGAGCCAGGATGCATGCCAGTTTCATACGACCAGGTGGAGTGGCACAAGATCTGCCTCTTGGCTTATGTCGAGATATTGATTCCTCCACACAACAATTTGCTTCTCGTATCGACGAATTAGAAGAGATGTCAACCGGCAACCGTATCTGGAAACAACGATTAGTGGATATTGGTACTGTCACTGCACAGCAAGCAAAGGATTGGGGATTCAGTGGTGTAATGTTAAGAGGTCGTGCGACATGAAGACATTGATAGCAATATGGGGGAAGTTCCCATCAGGCAACAACGGTTCTGCCTGACCCTACTTAAGCATGCATATTATGTCAGTGAAGACTTGGTGTGAAGCCTTGGAGCTTACGTTAGAAGAGCAAAAGGCCCGGGGCTAGGGTGAGCTGAGGGGGGACAGCGTCAGTCAGCGAATGTGTGTAAGCCCAGTCAAACATGACTGTTCTAGGAGGGGCGGGCCACCCAGCGAGAAAACTACAAGCGCTAACGCGGCTTTCGAGCCGCTTTCTTGCTCGCTCCGGTCTAGCCTACGCTTGCTTGGTCCTACGGACCGTGAACAGATTTGCCTCTGGCCTCTGGGCATGTCGGAACCGCATGAGTTCACCGGGGTGGAGCACGGTCCGCCAAAATCGGCATAGGTTAGGTGCTATTGATGGAACATGGTAAGCCTATCTTTCTCCATATGGAAGTGCCGCGGGCACATAGAGATGTGGGTAGAGGAAGCCTCAAAAAGCGAAGGCCGAGCTGTAGGTCACGTGACCTGCACCGAGTTGGTGGCTGACTGGGCTTTTTCCGTGATCAAGGCAGATCAGCTCGCCTTCTTCTTATCCAAAAGTCGGTCGAATCGGGCGGCCCCCTGCCCCCTATCCCTTATGTTTAGGAGCGGGATCCGCCCAAGAACGACCAGTCTTGTGGTGGTACGGAAGGCACGGACTCCGCGAACGTCCCGCGCCCCCTTTACTAATAAGGGAAAGAAAGTCTCAACCACAACCACATTCCTTTTGCGTGCGGATGTAGCTAAGTGTCTGACTCTGTCAAAGTTTCCTGCTGTTGCGGCCGGTGCTCGTTCGCGCGCGCGTGAACCAACCCAACAAACAAGGAAAGGATGCCTCTCGGGGCATCTGAGAATGATTCGAGCTGTATGAAGGGAAACTCTCACGTACAGTTTTTTTTTTGGGGGGGGGAGGAGCCCGACAGGGTCCCCCCACTGACTTGGCCCCGGCCTAAGTGAAAGTGAAGTGGTGGGCCTACCCATCCCATCCAGGGGTATGCTGGGATTCGCGAAGAGCAGCACCTTACGATGTTCATGACCAATCGGATCTTGACGTACCAGTAGGTACCAGAGGAGATCGCTATGATCGTTACTGTATCCGTATCGAAGAGATGCGACAAAGTGTTCGGATCATTGTGCAATGTCTTAATCAAATGCCTAGTGGCATGATCAAAGCCGATGATCGTAAGCTATGTCCTCCATCACGATGTCGAATGAAACTATCCATGGAATCGTGCGCCGTGTGAAACGTAGATCATCGCCGTTCTTAACCGAGACTCAGGTTAAGCTCCGTCTCGGAACCTTGTGGGGTTAGGAGTAAAGCATCCCGAGGTTGGCGCATCTCGTTGGGCGTGGAGAAGCATTGGGAACCCCAGCAAGCTACGGCTAGACCGGAGCGAGCAAGAAAGCAAGCGGAGGCTAGACCGGAGCGAGCAAGAGAGCGGCTCGAAAGCCGGAGCGCGCTAGCTAGCTTGTAGTTTTCTCGCTTCTTCGGAGCCGTTTCTTTTCCCGTCCCCCCGCCCCGGCATAGCGCTTCGCTTCCGGTTCGTCGGAAGAATCAACTGACTTCCCTCTTCTTCATTGATCTGGGGGAAAAGAAACCATCTACCAGTTGGGAAGCTAGACATCAAGTAAGTGGCTTGATGAGGATAACTAAGCTGACACGCCGGAGTTGGCTGCTGGCACAACAGGGTGGTGCCTTACCGCACCGCAGGCGAACGCGCGGTAGCGTTCGTGGTGGTGCTTCAGGATTCCAATGTACTGCGTCCAAGATCAGAACGAGCTTGCCGGTGGACCACTGCCGTCCCATTCTTGAGTGAGCTGGAGCGCAGCCATCTTATCCACTGAACTAACTAGAAGCTATCGCTTCGGGTCGAAGCACTAAAAGAAAAGGCCCGGGAAACGCGGCGGCATAGGAACCACGGGACCCAAACCTAGTAAAGGGAAAAGGGAAGTGCGCTCCTGCGCACCAGCTGAAAAAGCCCTTTCCCCTTTCTCTAAGTTGTTGGTAAGCGAGAAAACTACAAGCGCTAACGCGGCTTTCGAGCCGTAGCTTGCTCCAACCTATACGAAGGACTTTTTAAGCCCTTTGTATGGCTTGGGTTGCTGGATACGGGATCCTCGTAGTAGGCTGGACCAACATCCAGCCGAGAGAGGGCAGCCTTTAGAAGCAACAGGTTGGGAAACCAAGAGAACGCTTCGCGTTTTCTTATCTTCTTCCCGCCCTAGGAGTAGCACAAAAAGAGGGATGAGCTTTATTGACCCAATGAGTTACCTATAATAATACCTGGGGATCCGCGCACTGTGAAAAGAAAGGCTGACGCGACGGGAAACCGGCCACTAGTTACAAAGCTCCAATAAGGTCTCGAGAGAGCTATCACAGTCAGGTGCGAAGCAATTACCCCCTATTTATTTGGTTAGTACCCCTCTTCCAATTTAGGGGGTTGAGGCGAGAAATGGCTTGATGAACCGTTCCCTTCGCCACGCACCGGCCCCATTCACGTGCAACTCGTAGAAGCTGTAAGTACACAGTGCCCCGCAACTATGAATAGTATAGTGGGGTTGAAACACGAGAGTGCCCGCCCATTCTTTCAAGTAGGCCACTTTTTCCGGAACGCAGTCCGGGATAACCGTGACCGTGTATATATATAAATAAAAAAATTTTGAAGCTGTCATTTCGAAATGTCCGCTTCAACCGCTCTTTCACCTCCCAGCAAGCGGAGGCTAGAACGGAGCGAGCAAGAGAGCAAGCGGAGGCTAGAACGGAGCGAGCAAGAGAGCAAGCGGAGGCTTGAACGGAGCGAGCAAGAGAGCAAGCGGAGGCTACGGCTCGAAAGCCGGAGCGCGCGTTAGCGCTTGTAGTTTTCTCGCTTTACCAAAAATGTCTTTCTTGTACTTCAGGGGCAAAGAGAAGCGCTTTTGCTACTGAGAAAGCGAACGGTCAGCGCAAAGGTTCAAGACTTAGCCGAACGTTAGAAAAGCTAGATTCTCGTAGCGAGGCGCTTCGAGTTAACGAAAGGCTGTAGTAGCGCTGAAGCCCTATGTGCAATAATGCTGAGCCAAGGACGCTCCGCCTTATCTATAGAAACAGTCAACTGAGTTCTGAACGAATTAGCTCCTTGGTAATGGCTCAATCTATAGATAGAAAGCCCTATGATGGGAAACTACCACGTTAGGTCTGGAGAGAGATGGGACCGGTTATAGTTTAGGGGGAGGAGATGCAAGCTTTTTCTTTCAATAGCCGGTCAAATGACTACAGGATCATCGGTCTACTCTACCTCAATTCACCATTTCGAACTTTATACAGAAGGTTTTTCCGTACCAAGTCCTTCTACCTATACTGCAGTTGAAGCACCTAAAGGAGAATTTGGTGTCTTTCTGGTCAGTAATGGAAGCAATCGTCCCTACCGTCGTAAAATAAGAGCACCTGGCTCTGCCCATTCACAAGGACTCGATTCTATGTCCAAACATCACATGCCAGCAGATGTGGTCACCATCATTGGTACTCAAGATATTGTGTCTGGAGAGGTGGATAGATAGGATTGCTAGTTGCTCGATCAGGACCCTAGCTTTATTGCGAGCCCTTAATTTTTCTATTATTACTTGCTGGGTCGGAGCGTAGACGAGCGAGCAGAGCCCAGGTAAGACGAATCTGTTTACTTTTTTTATAGTTCTCTTCCCGACCATACTTCCAAGTGATCTCCGGCAATTGATCGAGCTCTCTGCTGTGCTCTTCAACAATTCTGTGTAAGTAAAGCTTCTCGATCCTCTAATCTCTCAGAGCCGTCAGCTTTGTGTTTCAGGGTATATAACCACCTCCAGCCCAGGGCCAGTTTAAACAGAGATAGTAGCAAAGGCATGTGATCCGAACCGGAACGAGCAGCGGGGAAACAGGGTTTGGTCCATTGATCAACCGGTTCAATTAGTCATTTAGTCAGCCCTCGCGGAATACAAGAATGAATCAATCAAGTAAGTCAGTGTTGCATTCAGGGATGGTTTGGCACGAGTTAGCGGGAGAACTTTTGCATTCTTGGGAATCGAGTTGGATGAAGACGAAGTTAAGCTGGAATGCTCTTTCGGAAGGGCCGCTCCAAGTTTCAGAGAACAGCAAGCTCCGGCTCGAAAGCCGCGTTAGCGCTTGTAGTTTTCTCGCTCCCCGCAACTTCAACCA
>FWPY01000076.1:260000-267500 GCA_900174645.1 Sonneratia alba
CGCTTGATTTGAGAAAGAATTAGAGCCGAAAGGACCAAGCAAGCGGAGGCTACGGCTCGAAAGCCGGAGCGCGCGTTAGCGCTTGTAGTTTTCTCGCTGGGTTGCCCGCGTATCCTCGTAGATTCTCCTCGTTCATAGATAGGTGAGAACAAAGATGGGTCTCAGTTAGGAAAAGTTCTTCAATAATCTATTCGCGAAAGACTTGAGTCACTGGTACCCAAACCCGTACCCAACGGCATCAGGAAATTCTATCCTCAGAACCAAGCAAGCGTAGGCTAGAAAGCCGGAGCGAGCAAGAGAGCAAGCGTAGGCTAGACCGGAGCGAGCAAGAAAGCGGCTCGAAAGCCGCGTTAGCGCTTGTAGTTTTCTCGCTTGTACGGACCGTAGGTCGGATGGCTGACTGCCTTCCCTGATCTAGTGGAACGTTACATACCTTGGGTCTCGACGATCCCCCTTAACCACGGGAGCTTCTTGCTTACTGTTTACTTGTGCTCTGGGCTGACTTGGGAAAGCTATACCTAAATCGATTCGCCATATCTTACTTCTCAATTCATTGAGGGGCTAAGTCAAAATCCTGTTTTTCTGTGTTCCCTGCCGGTATTTACGGATTGACTCCCTTTCGTGCATGCTTCCGGGTCACTCCTCACGAAGTGGGCGCAGCCCAGTTGGTCGAGCTTCCTTCTGGACTACTTGGGTCAGCGCGTTTCGCTGGACTCACGAAGAGTCCACTTGAACCTTTCCAAGGCTCCACTTGACAAGTTGACGTCTGGAGAACACCAGACCTCGCCTAAATGACAGGATGTCACACCTGTCATGGGGGGCACCTCTAGCATCTCAAGTGATTAGGCGGGGGCAGGATTCGAACCTGCAATCTTCAGGTCATGAGCCTGATGAGTTGACCAATTACTCTACCCCGCTTCTTCCCCTTATAAAACTCCTCCTTCATCGTCGTTGGTCCTTCGTTCGTAGTGGCAATTTTTAAAAAACCCCTCTTTCTTTGACATCACATTCATCATCCGGGCGGGCAGCCTCCGGTCCGGGTGCTCAACTTTACTTTATTTAGAAGTCGCGCCTTTTGAATATGAGTAGGCGACTTGCATGTGTTAAGCATATAGGCCAATAGCTTCTTAGCGCTTAGGTACTACCTATAAGCTTCAAACTCCTCAACCTTAGATGGAGGAAATAGTAAGCAAGCGTAGGCTCGAAAGCCGCGTTAGCGCTTGTAGTTTTCTCGCTTCCTTTTCTACACTTTCTTCTCTTATGAAATTGAGAGTTTCTGATGCACGTCCTTCTATTCCTGAAGAAAGAAAAGAAGGAGCGCTCTATCTTACTTATTGATTGCACGGCATTCCTACTGTAACTAACGGACTAAAAGCATTACTTCTTAGCTGGCTTACGGGTGTAGTAAGAGAGACCTCTATAATACGATATTCCATCCCTCACTGACAGTAATTGCTACTTGAACTAGAAAGCACAGATCGGCTACTGTCGATAAAAAGCAGGCATTACGCACTAACTGAGAGCAGGGATGGAGCAAGCTACGGCTCGAAAGCCTACGCGCGCGCTTGTAGTTTTCTCGCTTGGCACCTAGTTATCTTTATTTAAGTCGGCCTTACTCGGGCTAAGTTCAAGCAAAGATCAGTCCTTTAAGCTAAAAGCTTAAGTGATCAACTAGAAGATAGCACCTTCCCCAATGAAACTTCTTTCCCCGGAGCAGCAACTGAAAGAGAAAAGACCGGGTATGCCTCAAAAGCTGAAAGGGATTTATGAACAACAGATAAGAGATATACCCCCAAATACCATTTGAACCAGAGCTGAACCATTGAATTACCCGAGAGTGATTTCACTCCAGGATCCCTCTCGCTGTGTCGGAGTATATGATGCTGTTGGCAAGGGTAGAAGAGAAGGAGTGGAGGATCAATGAAGGCACCCATCTCGTTGCATCTCTCCCATTGAGAGAGCTGTGGAGAAGAAGGATCTGGTTTGGGGATTGTGCCATTAAAAAATGCCAGTTTTATTTTTTGGCACGGAGAGCCATCTTCATGGCTCGAAACCTGGTGGCCTAATTGTCACCGGTGAGAGGTGGAGATACCAAAACAGCCGTGGGTCTGTCAAAATGAGGGAGGTAATATGGGTTGACCGCGAGATCAGAGTTTTCAACCTATGAGGAATGAGAGTTGGCAGGAGATGGAGAAGAGGAAGGTGGGGTGGGAGGGTTCTCGTCGGCCATGATAGAGAAGCAAGAAGAGCGGGTCCGCGCAGAACGTGAGAGACCTAGTCTCCTAATACCATGAAAAGATTGGTTTGAGTGGGAAAAGTGAATTGTATTCACTATGCAAGTCTATATGGTACAAGAGGAGAGGAGATCCCTAACAACTAGGGATTTATATACAAGAGAAAGGAAACTGGCTATCAATACAACATGATTACCGGGTCAACCCGGTAGAGCATTGAGTAAGGCCTAATATAAACCGAGAGTCTCTGTCATTGAAAATATTTCAGGGGATGCCTCAGTACTTCACAACATTCCTGACAAACAGGTGGGCGGTCTCCTCTGTTGAACAAGTAGCTGAAGCAGGAATGAATATAGCATATGTTGAGAATCTATCCACAACAATCAAGCGAGAAAACTACAAGCGCGCGCGTAGGCTTTCGAGCCGTAGCCTCCGCTTGCTTTCTCTATTATAAAAATGGACTTCTTTTTTCACAGCCTATATGCGTATGCGTAAAACGAGAGTCCTTACTTTTCTTTCTCTTGCCCTGACATAATTCGGGGCTATCGCTTCCGTTCTGTTCTCTCTCTCTACCTCTTCTTTTTGACCTAACTTCAAAATCTTTTATGCCCGGCCAGATAGCATACATCAAGAACCCCTCCGAAGTGCATTTATCAGATCCGCTCCCCGAGTCAGACGAAAGAGGGTGAAAGGAGCAAGCTACGGCTAGACCGGAGCGAGCAAGAAAGCAAGCGACGGCTCGAAAGCCGCGTTAGCGCTTGTAGTTTTCTCGCTTCATTCATGGCCTATTTTTTTGTTTGATTGATCTCCCTTTCGTATTCATTCATTCGACCTGAGGCAAAAGAGAAGTCATACAAAGAAAGGTTCTTTCATGCAATGGATAATGGGCGGGCCTCCTATGGATTCCTCCAACTCAATGAATGAGGGGAGGAGTATGAGGAAGGCCGGCTTTCTATATGAAGATTCAAACAAAAAGGAAAAGGGTCAAACCAAGCGAGAAAACGGAAAGCGCGCTAGCGGCTTTCGAGCCTACGCTTGCTGACTGAATGAGGAAGAACTCTTTCTTTGGTCTCATTTTACCACCATCTTAAATGCGCGAAACTTCGATTGGTGGAAGCCAGTCCATGAAGATTCTCCCTTTTCTTACGTGCAATTCCCCTCTTTCGGTAAGCATCCAGTATCTCAGCAGATGAACATTTCTCTAAGCTTATCCTGTAGCTTATACGTCGTTTGAAAGCTGCTTCAAGGATCCAACGAATAGCTAAGGTTTGTTGACGATCCCTGGCTACAATCCCAGGGACATCATAAATAGTACCGGCTACTCCTACTTTTTCCACTTCGCATATGGGCTTTATATTCTCTACGGCGTCAACCATAAGTTTGATTACATCGCCTTCAGTTCGAGCTGGGCGATGAAAAGTTTGATAAACAATAGCACGAACTCTCGTTCTTTTACCTTCTTTCATGCGAAAGTTGACCAACTTCTTGATCAATTGTTTTTGCTCACCATCCAAGCCCCCCATATAGCTGAGAATTTCCGAGCAATTGGAAGCCGCTTTCGCTGACGAGGCCGATAAATTTATATTACGCATTCGTTACTGTCCATCTTTTTGAGCCAACTCCCCTGTCTCGCACACCTCTGCACATAACCGTCAGGTGTGATCAGTCTCATCCGTGTAATAATTAGGAATTCCTTTTCCAAATCGTCCCAGAATGGGCGTTATGGCAAAGAACAAGAAAAAAACACCAGTTACTATTTGAATGACTAAACAAATACCAGCTAACGAACCGAACGCCCAAAAAGGCTAGCCATTCGTCGGTTATAAAGAAGTTTAAATCCGAAACCATTTTGTCCTTCATTTTCCAGACTGATCAATATCTCATCAAGTCGGCGAAGCGAGAAAACTACAAGCGCTAACGCGGCTTTCGAGCCGCTTTCTTGCTCGCTCCGGTCTAGCCTACGCTTGCTCTCTTGCTCGCTCCGGCTTTCTAGCCTACGCTTGCTTGGAGCTACGACATCGGCCTTTGATAGCTCATGATGGGGGATACTTGGTTGTTCTGGCCTTGCCATCGAAAGCACAGTTTTTCCTCGATAAAACGCCCTTACTTCTTTTATATAATATCGCTGATGCTGTTGTTGCTGCTGTTAACGGATTTCTTGCTTTCGCTCGGCCCCTCCGCTTCACTCACTAGCTTTAGAGCTGCACTCCCTTGGGTGGGGTGTAATCGAGGTTTATAAAGTATAGAATCAGAAAATAGGCAGCTAATTCATCCGCATCTGTTGAAGTCAGTCCTGCTTCAAGTGTCCTAAGATCCGGAAGAAGTAGATTGGTTTGTTCACCGTTCAGGGGTGGAAGATTCAACATTAACTGATTGAGCCACAGCAACAACAGCTATAGGAGCAAATCCCCTTTAGGTTAAGCCGGTACCACACCACGAAAGCTCGAAGGTACGTCCTTTCCCGCAGCTACCTTAGATCAGTAGATAAAGGAAATTGAATCTGCTGCAGCAATAGTAGAGCTGCTAAAAAAGAGGTAGTCTTGGTCCTTGAGTAAGGCCATTGAGCAAGGATATCAACACAAACAAAAGAAAAGGGAACACGAAGAGATAAAACGATTTCCTCTTCTTAAGATAGGGCGCATTTAAATACACCCACTCTAAGAGCGGAGGGGATTCTTTCTAAGGGAAACCACAAACCCCTTACTACAACGAGGGACATTCATTCACTGGCTATCTTTCAACAAGGTTGAAGAAAAGCCTAATGCCTTGACCCATCGGGAGCTATAAAAATGCCGATATCAGCCCCAAGCAAGCGTAGGCTAGAAAGCCGGAGCGAGCAAGAGAGCAAGCGTAGGCTAGACCGGAGCGAGCAAGAAAGCGGCTCGAAAGCCTACGCGCGCGCTTGTAGTTTTCTCGCTCTCTCAACCTACTATCAGGCTAGCTAAACTCCTCTTTCTCCGCCAACAAGATTGCCTTAGAGATGGATTGTTAATCTCGTAGCACGTTCCAAAGAGATAGGCAGGTCGGGCATCACATACGAATTGCCAAACACATCCCATAGTTTTGAAGGGGGAGACGCCCGGTTCCTACTAACTGAACACAGGCCCATTTTTTATTGAAAAGGAAGCGAGAAAACTACAAGCGCTAACGCGGCTTTCGAGCCCAAGCCTACGCTTGCTGGAGGTCAGATCAAGTTGTTGGAGATACCAGCTCAAGGTGGAGAACCCACCTAGAAAAGTAAAGGGGTAGCCGCTCCTGGTGTTGCTCCTCAATCTGAATTGGTATGATTTTTCAGTACAGGACGGTCAGTGGTAGATGTGGATTCGGTGGGAGATGGAAATGCGAACGATAGTTCTAGTGGTAGTTCCTGCCCGGTAGAGAAGGGTGGGAGTAGCAAGCGTAGGCTCGAAAGCCGCGTTAGCGCTTGTAGTTTTCTCGCTCGCTCTTCTCCTCGATTTTTGCCCTCTCACTAGTGATTACTCCCGATCCGATTCCTTCAACTCTATAGATAACGCAAGAGAGAGAGAACTTATGACTTCGCGGATGGAGAGGGATTCGAACCCCCGGTATTCCTATCAATACTTCGGTTTTCAAGACCGACTCTTTCAACCGCTCAGACATCCATCCCCTTCGCGCTTCGCCCGCCCTATCTATCCGCGCGCTGGCAGGTAGGGGCAAGCAAGCGGAGGCTCGAAAGCCGCGTTAGCGCTTGTAGTTTTCTCGCTTCTTTCTATATGATAATATGCACCTTGGTTGCTGCGCTCCCTGCGGCTAATAGCAATAGAGTGAAGAACAAATGATCCTCTAAACAAAAAGAGTGATTGAGTCCGACTCAAAGCGAGTGAGTGAAAGGCGTGGCAAGAGAGCGAGTTCGACTCGCGAACGATCAGCAAGTGAAGGACCGATCCTTTTTGCGCCAGTACTGTAGCGAGACTGGTACTTGGCGGCTCACGAGCAAGCTACGGCTCGAAAGCCGCTAGCTAGCTTGTAGTTTTTCTCGCTTGGTTGCCCCCCTCGCTCTTTTTTGAGGGCCCTTTCTATTTTCTGTCGTCCATGGTTCCTCCATAAGAACACTGAACGCCCAGCTTCGCAGAGCAGCTCTCTCCCCAGCCCACAGCATAGTGTGGAATCTGGATCCTTTCATCGAGCACCATTTCTTTTAGATAGAAAGGTGTTCTGACTCTATTGGATCAAGTCAACACTGACGCCTTATACTAGTCTATGGAGGGACTAAGCTCTATTTCAGAGATTGGACTCTCTTACTGTGATTAGCCCCTACTAGGTTGAAGCTGTTCCCGAGCCAGGTTCCCTGGATCCACGTGTTCCTAGTCGGGCCTAAATGGATGGATGAAGAAGCGCGCCCGGGTAGACTTCAAGAGCTCTTGCTCTGCCTATCCTCCTACAACAACTTCTGGGGTCATAGAAAAGATACGAACCGCCTACTTCTAAGCTAAGGGAGGAGATAAAAAAAAAAAAAGAGTGTGATAATGGAACCAACCAGCAAAAAGTGTTCATATTAGAAAAGAAGAGTGAGCGATGAGTGGTTCAATCCGGAATGAGAGTGAGAGACCACTAGCGGAAAGAGTTTTCTAAAACACTAGGGTTCTTGCATAAGATTTAGCGAGAAGTCCGAGTAATCAAAGGAGTCTGAGCGTCGGTTCGCTGCCCTAACCGTGCGATTTCAGGGCATCTTTTCAAGTATTCATCTAAACTAAATGCTGGTGTCGGGTATCATCTCGATCCATTGGCAGCAGAAAAGAGTGATAGCTAGCTTCATTCTAGAGGTTCTAAACTATATAAGTCTTCCTTCCGGATGGAAGATCATATGCTTACACTATATCCCTCAATCTCCCAAAAAAAAAGAGGGTCTTTCCTGGCGACCTTACCTAACACTTTGGTAATTGAGGAGTCAAATATCATTTTCTTTTCTCTCTGATGCCTTAATCCTTTTTAGTGTATCGGCCTTTCGGTTGTATTTTTCTTCTCGCAGAATCCGCCCAGCAAGCGGGCTAGGCTAGAAAACGGAGCGAGCAAGAGAGCAAGCGGAGGCTGAACGGAGCAGAGCAAGAGAGCAAGCGAGAGGCTAGATAACGGAGCACAAGAAGCAACGGAGGCTACGGCTCGAAACTTACGCGCCAGCTAGCTTCCGTTTTCTCGCGACTTCACCATTCAACAGCGGCTATTCACTCAGCAAAGACACGGCCAACGACTTAGAAGCATTCCTTACCGTTCAGATTAGATCCAATTGCTATTCTCCGATCTTCTT
>FWPY01000076.1:275000-289791 GCA_900174645.1 Sonneratia alba
AGAAAGCACACCAACTGTTCTGTCACTGTTGACAATAAATATAGATATCGAAAGTGTGCAGTGAGGGAACAAGCAACGGCCCTACTCGTTTAAGGGCGCGCTAGCGCGAAAGCCGTTGCGCTAACGCGCTTTAGTTTTCTTGCTAGGTAACCACAGTTTGATCCTGGCTCAGAAGGAACGCTAGCTATATGCTTAACACACGCAAGTCTAACGAAGTTTTCTTGGAAACGATTTGAGATTCCGTATCCGTAAAGAAGGTAAGTGAAGTGAGAACTTGATTCAAAGAAGACTTTCGGTTTGTGTGTATAGTGTTCTTCAGGCAGCGACCGCCCCAGGTAAACCGAACCAGGGAATACCGTAAATTGGACTTTCTCAGAGTTCCTTCTTCCTTATCCTTAGTTTCACACTAAGCTCTTCAATCCTTTCGTTTGTGCATCTTTCTCCCATGCATTTCCGGATCAACCAACCGGCTATTTCCGACAAGTCTTTCTTCATTTTTAGAACAAGAAGCGAAGCGAAAAAAAAACAGGAAAAAGTGGCAATGGAGAAATTCCTTTATGATCACATCACTGCACTTGGAGTCGGACTCGTTCTTTCGATAGCCATTTTTGGTGCTTTTAAGGCTGGCCAAGTTTTTGAACGAAGTACTACTATTTCGACACGTATACATGAATTAGATCTGGAAAAGCTAAAACTAAAAACCGAATCAAAACTAGAAATGCTGTGGGAACGGAATGGAAATATTCAATTACCAGAAGGACTCAGTTTCAAAGACATAGTGGAACGTGCCTTTATTATAGACGAGAATATAAAGGAACAAATTCTCAGGCTAAACAAAATCTATTTTGATCTAATTAGTAATGGCACGGACAGTAGCTACTTTATTTACATTCTGGATACATATGGCAATGGCAATATTGTAGGTATGTAGTTAGGACTTGGTTTTTTACTATGCATAGGACTACTAAGGTGAAAAGACAGGATGTATTCCGATCGAAGAAAGAAGGTTTCAGTCTCATAAAGCAAGCAACTATCTCACAGTTGAAAGTGGAGTTGGGTACGATCTAAAACGATTCCACATTCAAGAGGAGCGAGAAAACTACAAGCGCTAACGCGGCTTTCGAGCCGTAGCCTACGCTTGCTGCCCTCTTGAGTAATGGTTAAAGAGCTAGTCCCCGAAAATGCTCATTCCTTTGTCGTTGGGGGTCACAATCTTCCTTATTTGGTCAATTCCTGCATAAAGGTAGGGCTGGGCAGTAGCTTTACCCGTTGTCAGAATCGAATGTAGCCTTTAATTTAAAAAGGCAAGGCCCCTACCGATAGGGGGAAAGAAGAGTGGGCATGCGGGCTTCTTTCACTTTCGTTTTGGAGAGAGCATTGTGGAGCAGCAAAAGGCATAAGGGGAGTCGGAATGGAATGAATAAAGTAGTCTCTCGCGCCTTTCTCCGATTTGATAAAGGCTATGGGGCACGAACGGTATCAAAATAAGGAAGGCTTAGTTCGACGTGGTCAGCAGTCCTATCTTCTAGAAGAGAAGGATCGCTTCTGCTTTTGTTGAACTCATGGGCAGCTGTGAAAAAGAAAGAGGAAGCGCTCTTGTTGCGCGGACTCCACAAGAAAGATGGAACACAAGAAGCTCAGTAGCAAGCCGTCTTATAGTCACCACTTGTCTGTCGTTTCAAGCTTCCAAAACAAGCAAAAAAACAATATACCGTAGTTCTATGCCCGGTTCAGCAGCTCGAAGTTCATCTTTGTTGTTTGCTGGAGGTACGAAAGGATGGAGGGAGATCCACTGATAAGGCGGTTGAGCCCCTTGGTGACATTTCTCTTCTGTACCAAAACCATATGTCTCGGTTCTGACCACAAGGCGAAGCCAAAAGGAGGGCATTTCTCAGCGGAAAGAGCGCTATACGTTCCACATTTCTCAGCGACAGCGGAAAGAAGACCAATAAGGTGGGATCCGCAGGCTCAGTCCCTCAAAGCGTACGGGAGGGTCGGCGTTGTCAGAAAGAGGCGAAGCCGAGAAAGCAGCGTGTACGGTACGGGTTTCGGTAGTGATCTACTTGATCTGGTAAGCTTAGGTTAGTGGAGTGGTAAGTGAATCTCGACAGGTTTCAAAGCTTCAAACTTACAAAACAAGACCTAAGGAGTTTGGAGCCCTTGAGTTCTCCGCCGGTAATGGGAAGATAAGCTTCTCCATTGGAATGGTATCTGCTCGAGGAGCCTGTCCCTGCCTGCTTATCCAGACCAAACAGCAACCTTTGGTCCTTCGGGCTGAGGCGAAAAGAGGGAATCAAGGGTATGGGTTCAAGGCTGCTCTACTTACTTTACTGGGAATGGGATCCCGTAAAAGGGCACATGACGAATGGGACCCCGCCAATGGCATATGAGATGTGGATGATGAAGCTGCTTGCTACTGATCTTTGCTACGCAGACGCAGAATCCATTGAGACCGTGGAAGCAGGTCGCTAATTCAAATGAGGAATGACATATGCAATTAACCAGACACCATATTCAAAAAATGAATGGCCAATTTGGTGCTTTTGATGGCCCATCCCTTTCATAATCGCAGCGCAGAGCAACAAGCCACAAGAGAGGCATTGCTCGCTTCCCGCTTGCAAACAATAACGAAATGTTCCGCATGACTGGCTGGTCGATAAGCCTTTTTCCTCTGACTAGTCCTATTTTTAGTCAACCTCCTATCCAGTTTCTGGAGCGAACTCACTACTCTATTAGTATTAGATAGAAGAATAACCCACTCTATTATCTATTAAAGAATAATATACGGGCCTGTGTCGAAGTGCTCTGTGGTGGAAGGAACCCTCTATTCTATTATTTCCCCGTCGACATACCATCCCCACCGGACTCTCTCCGGACAGTCGAGCGAACTCTAGTATCACCTCGCTCGGTTTCTTGCCCAACTAAAGGAGGCCGCCTTAATCATACAAGAGAAGTATATAGATGTAATTACAAACTCATTCTTCCTATCTATGTCCATACTACTAGCAGTATGTGTCTATTTCAAAGTCTAAAAATAGATGTCTCTCGTAACGCTCCTTTCTTTTCTTTGTCTTTCTTCCCTGAATCCAAACTCTATCTCTTCCTTCAGCCCTACGATCTCTCTTATCCCTAGAGGAGGTCTTCCTCTCAGGTGCGGAACACTCCTGTCACGGTCGAGAGCAGGTTGAGCTGTAGGCTCCCCTATTTCGAGAAGGGTAGGTTTTTGTACTATTCGCTACTCACTACTACTAGCTCGCCTAAGAGGGCTTACTTATTTGTAGCTATTAGGTGGGTAGGGATTTCACCAGTCTCATTGTCACAGGGGGGTGGGTACATACTTTCACATACAAAAGGACGGAGAGGGAGCACAGGTCGACAGGTCCTGAGCTTAGTGATTAAGCGTACGCCTCTACGATGCCAACCACACTGCATTCAATCAAAAGCACGCAGCGCTTTTCCTTGGATGGACACAAAAGTCTTTCCTTTACTTTTTCATTTTCGCTTCGGATTGCACTTATGATTCGGCACTTAGACGTAGACACAGGCCTTGGTTTCGAAATGAAGGCCGCATGCAAGTTTTGAAATATGATTTTTGAGGTGTACTTTTACCTGGCTCTAACCGAGAGAAGAATAGAACCTACGAGTTCCCCAATGATGAGTTGGGTGCTTTAAGCAAGCATTCAGCCATGGATCTCACATCGGGTGTCGAGATCTTGTTCCATTAGATTCCTAGCTAAGCCCTAAGAGAAGGGATGTGTTTAGCCACGGTAGGGTGTCCAACCAAGGATCTTAAGGGCTACCACAAAATGGGGCCTATCAATCATTGGTGGACCTTCCCTTGAAGTCCATTAGTGAGTGGGTAGGTCTGGAGAGTACGATGCCCGCCTTTTAGTAAGGAATAAAGACCTTTAGTTAGATAGTCTCGCTAACCTAGCTCAGCCATCTGAGTCCTTTCAGGCTCACATACCATCAACCCAATCGAGATTTAATACTAACATTCTGCCGGCGGAGGTAAGATCGACGCGAGGGATGTTTGATTTTATAGGTTTTCACCCTAGTCTTGTGACGAGTTAAGCCTTTGCTCTCAGAAAGCAGCTCAAACTAAGCTAGATAGACAGACTTCACACAAAGAAAATCGAAATGAATTCAAAACACGAGACGAGACACAAAACTCAACAAGAGAATCGGCTCGAGGATAAAAACTAGTCGTCCAAGTGCAAACCAGTCCTTAGTGTACTTAGGACACATTGTTGGTAGGGGGGCAACCCGGGATTGAGACAGATTGGAGTGATTGCGCCATGGGCGCGGTCTCCGCTTGCTTCGGAATAGGTCCGGGCCATGTCTGCATGAGTTTGACATTTCTCTAACTTCCTGGCGAAAGAAATGCAATCTGACTCCATCGTGCTCCAATAGTATCCCCATGCGCATGATCTTTCTTGACCAGCATTCGACCGTTTCATATGAAGGTCCGCACGTCCCCCGTGGACTTCTTCCATCAATTTTCGGGCGCTGCCCTCAGCCACACACAGCAGGAGCATCCCGTCATAAGACCTTCGGTATAGGGCATCTCCGCAAGGAAGTATTTAGTAGCCAATCGGGCGATGGTTTTTCTGGTCCTCAACAGTGGATCGGGCGCAAACTCGCCTTTTCCAAGTAAAACCTTGAATGTTCGTGAAAACCCCGTCCTCAACATCTTCGGCCACCATGTGGATTTGGGTAGCTCGGCGTGGTTCTGGTACATACGATGACAGGGGTCTCCAGGGACATGTTGGCGCACGACGCCAATGAAGCGAGGGCGTCGGCCCAGGTATTCTCGGACCGAGGAACATACACAAAGTCTAGCTCCTCAAACAATCCTTTCAACTGATCGAGCTTCAACTTGTACTCCTTCAAGGCAGGCTCTCGGACTTCCCAAGTTCCTAGTGCTTGAGAAATGACAAGCAGAGAATCGCCCGTACCACAGCCCTCCTTACTCCTAGGCTGACCAGCGATTCTAATCCGAAAATCAACGCTTCATATTCCGCGGCATTGTGGTAGCCGGGAAGTCAAGTCTTAAGGCTAATGGCAGATGTAATCCGTCGGGGTGACCAAGACTACTCCTGCCCCTCTGCCTCCGCGATTGGAAGCCCCATCCAAAATACATCTCCCCGCCAAACTAGAGTAGTAGGCAGAACAGGGTCGGCGGTTGTGGCACTAGCAAGATAAAGCACGCCTAAAGAGGAAAACAAGCAAGAAGAAAGCACGCCTTTAGAAGAGTCTTCCCAGCTGGGTTGAATAAGAGCTTAGGAAGGGATTTGAGAGATTTGAGTGAAGGTGAGCTCATTAAGAGAGGAGTGAAAACACTGAGGTAAGAAACGAGTGAACATCTTGAGAGAGGTGAGATTTTGGTGAGGTCCTACACTTTCTTTTCTATATAATATTCAATTGATTTTTCCCCTAAATCCATGGCCTGATATCGGCCGTGAGTCCTCCTCTCCCTCAAGGCATTCACAACTTAAACCATATAATTTTTAAATGCTGCCGACGCTATCTCATGGTTGTAAATCTTGAGACATCATTAGTTTCTTCCACCCTAAAAAGCCGAAGCAAGATTGATTATGCCCCTCTCGTCAAGAAAGAGGAAAAAGAGATCGAAATAGAATAAATTGAGTGTCAATTTCTGCAATTTGTGTTCATTCTGGTTTTCCGGAAATTCTATTGCCTTCAAATCATAAATACCATTAATCATTTTTTCCTATTCTTTTGTTTTTTTTTTTGTTAAGCAGTGAGTTGTTCTTTTTATATATATATATATATATATAAACAACTTATAATCATAATTCCAATGAATATTGAGCATTCTAAGTTTCTAGTTAGGTGAGCGTATTTATAACAATAAATTCCTTACTCTATGTATTTTTTATTATTTATAACATTCGAACCGAATTTTTTTAATTAAGAGAATATGTATCGAATTATCTCTAAATAACTCATGTTGTGTATGTTTATGGCTCTTTTATGTAACATAACCGAGATGCACGTGTCATGAACTTGCCGAGGAGATCGAGATTTATCGGTGACATATGTCACAGATCTTGCTTGCTGGCCACACTACCTACAAAAACTTATCTAGCATGTCATCTTCGCCCACATGGAGGGTGGTGATCCATTAGAAGAATTACAAAATTTGACCTTCGGGAAGTAGGCAAATAGTTGTTATCGTTTGCTATTCACGAACATTTTCCCTTACGTGCAAAGATTGATAATGCTCAAGAGTTTTCTTGGGAGTCTTTGAGCGTGTGGGGAAAGGCTGCTAAAGGTCGGATCCTAACGATGCACGGGTTAAAACTCTCCTAGGCTCGTGATGAGTGTGGCATCAGAGTCCGACTCATTCCAAGCGATGGTTATCCCATTGTGAGAGGAATGAACGAGGAGGCGAGAGTTTGACAAGACGAGGAGGAACCAGGACAACTCGGGGACGTGATTGCGTCAATGGTGAGGGAAGCTAGATAAAAATTCTTTAGTTCATCCATCCCGGCACGCATAATTCAACAGCATGCTCGGTACTCTTGAGCTCCACCTTCAATTCACCCTGCTCCGTTCGCGCAGAGGTTCCCTCGCTGCTTCCTCATCCGTCACCTCCTCGAAATGGGTTGACCGTCTGGTACCAGTACTTATTGCTGATATGGAGTTTTTAACCAGCATTTTCCAAACAAATGCAGCCTTAAACCCTATCTTAAATAGCCTTTAGCACACACTCAAAAGTTCTGGAGAGGCTATGAAGAAAAACTACTGAATTTTAATGAGTTCTGAATGATTTGCTAATGAGGGGGAAGATCTTTAAGGAGAGAATCTTTACAGAATATTCCCTTGTACACAAGGAAAATATCTGCTACTACGTACCAAAACGGCAACAATTAGGCCCAATGAGGTCCATAATCCATCAAAAGGGGCTCGCAGGCCCATATGGGCTAATCTCATCTCCGTAAAAAAGAAGAAGAAAGAAAGCAAATTTGTGAAGCAATTTCGGAATAAGAAATATTTTCACTGAAATTATAGGACGATAAGAAAATATAATTGAGTAATTTGAAAAACAAATTACTAAAGTGATTAAAAAGTTGTAAATATTTGCAAAAATTTTCTATCATATAATTTAGGGGGAAGAAGGGATTTTCTCGTTAATTTATTTTTACTTTTATTCCCTAAATTTTCTTCACTATTTTTAATAAATATTAATTTACTTTTATCATACAATTTCTCATTTTTTGGGGCAAAAAAAAAGGGTTTATTCATGGAATTTAGCCAAAACTGGCTTGTTTACTATGTCCAATCTAGCGGGCTCACTTTGCTCTTGAATTTGATATTGAAACTGAGAGCTGCAAGCAGCAGCAGCACGAAAAATGATGAATGATCTGCTTCAACAATGGAGTTGCCACTGATTAACGACTTACGAATCCCCAACTCGGACCCAATGAAGCTTAAGCTCACCCCATGGTCGCTTGCGATCAGGAACGCCGCTGCATCCAGTCACCACCAGGCTCTCACCATCTACACCCGGATGCACCGACTCTCCGTCCCTTTCGACAGCTTCTCCATCCTCTTCACCCTCAAGTCCTGCACCGTCTTCCGCAGCCCCGCCACCGTCACCTGCCACCTCCATTCCCACATCATCAAGCTTGGCTTCCCTTCTCATGTTTACGTGGCGACTGCCCTCCTTGGCGCCTATGCGACCTCATCTCTCCGGGACGCCTGCAAGCTGTTCGATGAAATGCCTCAAAGGAACACGGTCACGTGGAACGCCATGGTCACGTGTTACGCGAGGACGGGAGATTTGGAGAGTGCACGTCGCGTGTTCGATGAAAATTCCCTCCAGGGATGTTGCGTCGTGGTCCGCAATGATTGCTGCATACATGGGCAGTGGTAAGTGGGCCGATGGACTGGGTCTATTCCGCCAGATGTTGTCAGGCCCAGTGGAGCCCAAGCCTGACCAGGTGACGGTGGGTCGATCCTGTCCGGTTGTGCCCAGATGGGCTCACTTTGGTTTGTGGGTTGGGAAGTCGATCCATTCCTTGGTGGTGAAGAATGGGTGTGGAGATTAATGTCGAGCTAGGGACTGTGCTGATAGACATGTATGCCAAGTGCGGACTCTTGAAGTACGCGCTCCAGTTATTCAACCTTATGAAGGAGAGGAACCTGATGACATGGACTGCATTGATATGTGGGTCAGCGCAGAATGGCCATTCCAAGGAAGCCCTGGCCCTATTCGAGATGATGCAGCAAACAGGAGTGCAGCCCAACGAGATGACTTTCACCGGGGTTCTGAGCGCTTGTGCAAACAGCGGGCTTGTAGAGGATGGAAGAAAGTACTTTAAGATGCTTGGAGAGAATGGTGTAAAGCCTAAGATTCAGCACTATGGGTGCATGGTGGATTTGTTTTGTAAGGCGGGTTTGTTAGAGGAGGCTTACGAGGTAATACATGAGATGGAATTTGAGCCGAATATCGTTGTGTGGGGTTCTTACTTAGCTGCCTGTAAGACTCACAAGCGATTTGATATGGCAGAACGGGTGATTGATCGGGTGATGAGTGAAGTGAGGCCAGAGAGTGATGGAGGGGTCTATACGCTCATTTCTGATCTCTACGTTCTGAGTGATAGGTGGGATGAAGCAGAGAGGGTTAGACAGCTGATGCTGGACCAAAGCACAAGGAAAGTTCGAGTTCTAGTTTTATCAAAACTGAGGTATAGTGAAACAGCCAGCATCTACTGATCACTGTGTGCGATGAATGACATGGTAACAGAATTAAACGACATGGAAAAATCTGATTTTATGGAGTCACAGTCATTTCTATTCCAGCGAACTGGTCGGGCGCTTAAATCACCCTAGAGAATGTGATGTGGCTCCAAAGCAGAACCTCATCTTGCAGAAGCACTTGAACAATCTTTTCAGTTCCGAGTCCACAAACCTGGAAGCTGTCTCAAGTTTGCGTGACTTTCATTTATTGAACAGGAAAGGATCCCTTAAAAGAAGGGGGAGGAAACGACGTGATGATAAACACAGCTCCTTGTCCAAGACAAAGTGCCGCTTATGATCGATCCCTCCAGGAGGATAGACCGATTTTCCCAATTTGTTGATGCATAACCATGGGTAATGGGTAATTCTTTGATTGTCACATTAGAGCACTGTATCAACTGACATTTTTTGTTTCCGATAACTTATCCAAAATTTTGATGAGCAGAGCAGGGAATAGTGTTTTGTCAAAATCTTTCCGGTGACTATGAGTTCCCCAGTTGTCTTATTTCTATTCCCAGTCCACTTGCGTTCTTCTGGTTGTATTACTTTCTGTCTCAGAGTGTCTGCTACTTCGGTTAACCGGTCAGATGGTACTGCAGCTTGGCCGAGCCGAGATTGTTCACTTTCACTTACACAACAAACTGACTAATGCTTCAGTTTTGTTATTTGAATTTAACATATGAACGCATCTTCTTCAAACCGATGCCTGGTTGATCCTGCCTGGCTACATAAGGATATCTTAGGCAATTAAGAGAATATTTCCGGTAAATATAACTGCTACTAAAGTGAGTTAAACTACTTATAGTATTTACAATATTTGCTACAGCTACAAGATCTCAATATTCCAACCTCCTAATCGTCATCGATGACATGCCATGGGTGAGCTTTTCTATATGGGGACAATGATCTATGACTCATGCGCCCAACCCGATACTTGACACTAATTAGAAGCTCATAGGCAAATCATTTCCGAATTCAGAAACATCAAAATGCATACCCAAAAATGAGAGCAGTTTAATATACTATAGACCATCTTTGTTAGCCTCTCGGGTCTCGAACAGCATCAAAACAAGGATCGCTGAGCATGCTAATGATATTGCCAAGGCATGTGATAAGCTCGTCCCCTTTACGTCTAGAAATAAAGTCAGGGTCCTCCAAATCATTCTCACCGGCTCCAGTCTTTTTTACCATTGATATGATTTTCTCTGCATTCTCGTGCAATGTAGCAGCAGCCCTGATTGCATCATCTGTTTTCCCTGAGAAGCAGCAACTCCTGGAATGCTTATTTTCATCTTCCAAGTGCTTAATCCCAGCATTACTTGGCTCGTCCTTCCAAGGAGTCACTTTAGCAATGTGTTTCACAGGCTTATTCTCTTCTTCCATGGACATTTCCTGGGGTGTCAGCAGCCTATTTTTCCTTTTTGACCCTGTTACATCCATACGAGTATCAAAGTCGATTCCAGGTGCATGTTCATGTTCAATCTGCTAGTTTTTTTCCCTATAAATACTATCATTACACCCATGTAGCGATATGTAGCATCCTATAGTTGCAACTCAAATTGATCCATCACAAGTCTCTAACTAATATATATATATATATATATATTGTCTTGAATAATGTAACAGTTGCATCTACTAAATTCGATCATATTGCAAGTGGGGACTTAACTGCAATATGAGAATACCAAGCCAATCACAGGCAAATCTTAGCCGTGGGAGACATAATGGCATTCAATAATCTTGACATTTTATGGTGAGTGGAATATCAGATGCATGAATTCACCTACCGCTGATTGGTATAAATGTTTTTGCTTTTGATTTGATGAAAATAACTTGCTCCTACTGAAATACCAAATTTGGAATATCTTTCATGCAATGGTTGCTGAACAGAACGTTGCACAGGCACCAGGAGCAAATTTAAGGAATGAAATTGCTTAAATATGAGGAATTGATCAGAAATCAAATTACTAGCAAACCTTTTTCTTTTTCACCAAGAAGAAGTCCGGTTAACTAAACTAAATTGTATTTTTATCTGCACAGAAGGAAGAACTGAGGGAATAAGGTAACACATATCTAAATACCAACCCTAACCAAGCGCTTACTCATATTTCAGCCTATGCAACCCCAACTTCTAAATCAATATGATTGGCAGCCAATCAATTCATACAATGGTGCAGATAAAAATGCTGAATATACTGAAAGCATACTATTTAAGATATTGAGCCTAACAAAAGCTACTCCAGGGTTTTTAGAAGTTGCATACCTGATTTGGCATCAGCAGCAGTTTCAACAGCATCAATGTTGTCTTCAGGATCATTTTCTGGGTCTGTTTCTGACCGAGCTTCTTTCATCCTGAGAAGATTGTCGATGGCCTTGAACAGTTCAGGGTCAAAAGCCGGTGGAAGACCAAATTCTTTTCTTTGATTAGGTTCCAAAGACCAATAAGGATCATGGCTCAATTGGGCCCCATATTGCTCGATCTTGCTGTAGTCAACAAGCAAAGACTCCCACTTCCTACGGCACTGGTTCGAAGTCCTTGCAACATCCAACAGGGTACAGTTCTCAGCGATGATTTTCCACTTCTGATAAGATGAGAGCGCATCTAAACAGTCTCCATCAACAGCAGAAATCTCATTCACAAGGATCAATGACTCGGCAACAGACCACTCTGGCGCCACCTGTGATCTTGTACGCCTGGAACCTACACCAATATCCTGGTCCATTTTCCGTTCAATATAAGCTCTATGACTGCCCTGAAAAGGGAAAGTAGCCATCTTAGTGTGGTTTCAGCAAAATTCTTAAACCGATTTAGCATAAACATTGTAATTTCACCCGTAAAACACATCATTAAGGACAAAATAGAGTGGTCTAACTCCCAACAAGTCGCTTTTTTGAGCTCAGAACTACAACATTCTTCAGTGACAGACAGCTTTGATCATCTCTATACGAAAACCTCACTCACACATTCAGACCTAACTCCAACCAACCTAGTTATTCTACTCACTGGTCGGATCATACATCCCAATTCCCCGGGACCCAAGATTTTGACGGAATCGGCAGCATGCGGACAAATCGGTCACCAGAGACTGAGCAAAAGCAAGAAATCGCTCTCGGTGAGACCCCACGTATTGGGAGCATGAGAGAATGCAGCACTGAAAACGGGTACCTGAATCGATCCTGAGACACTCCTTCAGTGGATTCGCTCCATGTCTTTCCCCACTGAACCTTTTTTTGGGTGTAAAACGTAATCCCTGAGGTTCTTCCTTCGTCGTTCTTCACCGCTAATGGAGGATAAACAAAAAGAAAAAAAACAAACAAAATTTCGCCCTTTTTTCTTTAAAAAAATTGTACTTTAAAAGTTTGATAGATTTTGCCGTCTTTTTATCGTTCAGAATTTAAAAAAAAAATCAATAAATATATCCGCAGAAGCCAATCGTGTCTGGAGGGAATTGGGTGGCGGAGAACTGGGAAACAAAAATGGAGTCTCCGGCAGTTTCACTGGGAACGCGCCTTCCCAATCCCCTGCCCAGAGCCAGGGCCAGCAGAGCAGGGCCCGTCACCGGTGTCCTTCGCGGGACGATCGCATCTGCCGTTCCACTTATATCCTGCCATGACAACCGTCTCACAGCTCTACAACACCTTCCGCCAGCGAATGGCAAACCCAACGGCAGTTTTCAGCAGAAGGGAGGCAATTGGTTTCGGTTTGGGTGCCGGGCTCTTTGACTTCGTCCTCTCGGGCTGGTTGCAGCAGAGTGAAGCGGCTGAGCAGCTGCCATGTGAGCTGAAGGTGGCTCCTTCGGGGCTTGCCTATTGTGATAAAGTTGTGGGCTACGGCGCCGAGGCGGTGAAAGGACAGCTGATTAAGGTGATTGTTTACCCCGTTCTTTTTCCTCTTTACGTCGTTCTCTATCACTGTTCGAACCATGAAAATTGAGACATTGTCGTGTAAAGTTGTATCGGTAAACTACCATTATCTGAATTTGGTTAACAAGATTGAGTTCATGTTGCGCCTTTTTAAGATTTCACATGTATCTTTCTCAGCAAAGGGAGGTGCATCGTAAGGTAGATAATCATTACCATCCTTAAAAAGCGGAAAAAAAACAACAACTTGTACCTCGAACGGCATTCTGGACTGTGCTCACAGTACCATAAAGCTTGTCTCTGTTGAGGTATATAAAAATGAGGAAAGGAAAGCTTAGAGCTGTAGTGGGATGAAGTCTTCTCCCTCTAGACCATTGCCTTAAACGGCTTTCAGTTCGGCTTTAGAATCCTGTCAAGCTTTGTTTTTTAGCTGGCAACATGATAAAATGAAAAGAATTTCGAGTATATGACTGCAATGAAGTGCTGAAGTTTTTATGTCATATCTATGATCTGCAACTGTAAGGCCCTTCTTCTCCTCTTTGTTAGGACTAGAAAAAATAGTTGGTCGGCATATATACTTGTTTCAGTCAATATATGCTAATTGTCTCATGCCACACAAAAAATATGTTGGATGGCTGGGTTCCATATTGTCTCATCTCTTTATAGAAGAATATTGGACAAACGGAAGGGAGAAAGTATTATAGAATTACAAGTGTAAGAAAAATGGTAAGTTATTGTGATGAGCAAGCTACTTATCAAGAGAATGAGTAGTTTTAACAAATGTGCAGGCACACTACGTGGGAAGACTGGAGAACGGGAAAGTATTTGACAGCAGCTATAACCGTGGGCAGCCTCTCACTTTCCGAGTTGGTGTAGGAGAGGTATGTAATGACATCTTGCTCTACACTTCTAATCAGTAGCAAAATTTCCTCGCTCATTTCTCTCATCTATATATGTTGTAGCTGCGTGCTTTGATTTTAGGCGAAACTTAAAAGAAACAAACTAGGCACAAGTTTATCTTTGTTCGGTTGAGTAATCCCCTCATTGGTTTATGACTGGACTGGTATATATTGTAACAGCAAAAACTATTGGGAAACTAAATGTAAGTAAACTTGACATCTAAGCTTGAGCCTTGTGCATGGAGAAACTTCGTGGTTAATAGTGTTTTACCCTCTTAATGAGCCAACAAGTCGGTTATGTTCACTGGACTTGTGGATGCAGCTGGTGCAAACCAAGAATTGAAACCCTAGAAAAAGAGAAGCTCATGCTTATGAGCTCTATAACCCCATCGCAAAGGTTATGCACCGGAAAACACAGATGAAATGCAAGTGTGTTTATGTCTGTGTATGTTTTTTTTTTTTTTCAAGCATTATTACTGTTATGTACGTAGAATGAACCTTGGAACTAAAAATGTTCTATAATTGAGGCTGCGGGGTGCGGACCAAACACAGTGAACTTTCATCGGTTTCCGTAGGTTATAAAGGGCTGGGATGAAGGTATTTTTAGGTGGTGAGGGCGTCCCTCCGATGCTCGCTGGTACTACCGATCACTCCTCGTTGCTTTCCCATTATCTAGTATTCGCTTCGTGATTGAGGCCTATTAATGCGTTTGCACGACTCAGGTGGGAAACGGATACTGAGACTTCCTCCGGAGCTCGGATATGGCATGAGGGAGCGGGTGCAGAAGGAGGTACACAGAAATGATTTCAGTTTCATGCACAAATTTGATCTCCATAAAGTATGAAAATAAAGCTGGCGTTAGAACCCCATAGTCCTCGAGCAACTCTTCACACGTCATTTTGGCGAGTTTGCAGGGTCATGTATCCAATCCCACCGGATTCCTGGTTCTCACTGTTCGATGTGGGAAGTTTATAGGCAAAGGTGTAGAAGGAAACAGCCCCATAACTATCTGTATAAGATGCCAAAGAGTGTCAGTGTTTCCCTGTGCTCAGGGAGGAGGAGATGCTTACTTTTGTTCACTCTCCATCAGACTTAGGATCCCTCTGGAATGAAAGTTTGAATTATTTCATAAACTTGAAATTGATAAACTTTATTTAAAATCAAAATAAATAAAAAACATTGAAGTGATTTTATTTTTAATTTTAATTAGAAATTTATATTTGCCAACCCGTAAATACATATTTTATTTCATAAAAAATTTA